>VZTL01070702.1:1969-24016 GCA_013400535.1 Scopus umbretta
TTTCTTCAAGTCACATTCAGAATTGGAAAACCCGCTTGTTTTCATGGATCCTGTGTTGTGGTAACTGTTCTTAAAGTTGACTTTGAGTAACAACTGTTGTATGTCTGATTTTGTGACATTCATGTTCTCATAGCTGGCAAAGAAAGTTACTAGACTAGACTTTCACAGCTAGGAAATGAACTTCAGCTCTATCTGAGGTTCCTATTGAGTAAGTAAAGTCATATATTCATTAAAATTCCCTCACTCATGTTGTAAGTAGAATTATAGGGATTGACTGCAATGGTCACTGAAATGAACTAAAGAGAATATTTGTGGGAAGGAAATTTAAAGTTCATAATAATGACTATTTTCTCTGGAAAAGAGATTCAGTTCTGCTCATCTGAAAAAAATGGAACATGTGACCTGTATGTTAGTGCAATGAAGGTCGTTTTGAAAACCAAATGCTACAACAAACTTAAACCAGAAATTTTGTGCTGAACATGCCTGAAAGTGCCTAGTGCTTAGGCGAAACATCTCTTTTTTGTTTGTGCAGGTGAGTTGTTGCCTTTGCTTTGTTTGAATTGCAGTGTAAGGCTGAAATAAGACATACTTATGAGGAAGCTGATTTGAAAACTGCGGGAATAGTTATGCATCCAACTCTTACTGGTCACTTTCACTCTGTAAGCACTACCTTTGATTCTTGGGAATTACTTTCCCAGGAGACTAGTCCCAGATCATCTGAATTGGTGTGTAGAAATACGGGATTCTAGTTAGTCGGTAGATCATAAATTACTTTATAAATTATGACAGCATATATAGTAAGATCTGCATTTGCAGTTTAAGTACTGCCTAATAAATAATGCTATTACATTCCATCTTATTGTAACACATGTAATGTTATAGTGACTAGAAGCTTCCAGTTAGGAAAGTGATTTTTCTGTACTAGGTGCTGTTGTAAAATACAAATGAAGATGCCTGCCAGTTGTGTTTTAGAAACTTAACCTCCAGCTTGAAGTGCTGTATTTTGTCCAAATGTACTCTGCTACTGAATTCTCTGGATCCTTTCACTAAGTTCTGCTTTCGAAATTTAAAGAAACTTAACTGATACCTAAGCTTCATGCTTGTCTCTCACTGGCTTGCAAAAACACACATTTCTGGAAAATACGTTGTAAATTCAATCACTGCTTGCAAGACGGTTACAGCCCTCAGTACTTCCTGTGACTTCCATGCAGCGATTGGATTTTGTTTTCCAGATGTATATGCAAATTAATTTTAAGTGCTTATGGGAAATTAAAGTTTGCAAAACTTGTATTTAAAGTCATCTGAATGTTTGAAATTATTGGTCTATTGAGAAAGATTCAGACCAACTGTTTAATTATGAAACAGTGGCATTTGTTCTGTCTGAGAACACCTCAGGGATCCTTTGTATAAGCTGTTTACAGAACCTTATTGCTTCAGAGACTGTACCACCATAATAAAGGCTTTGTTTGGGCATATGTTTACAAGAACATAACCTATACTGTCAAAGATTAGCGGTTTTCCCAGGACTATAATCCTGTACTGTAACTGGCAAATCTCCTAGAATTCTTAAGCTCTGTGTACCTAGAGATAAAATGTATGTGTGTAAGGAACCACTGCAAATTGTATGAACAGCACTTTATTATCACATGCCGTAAATAGGTATGGTAACTTCTCATTGTGATTACAGATAAAGCTAGGCTGATAGGTGTTATTTTCTTATATCAAGAACATGGTAAAAAATGACAGTTACTGAGAAGTGTTTGTTTACCATAGACCCAAAATTTAGAGGGATCCTTTAAAAAGAACATACCTTCTGCTATACCTAAATACTTTCAGACTATGATTTTTTTTCTTACTGTCTGGAAAAGAGGAATGTAAATGGATAATTGCATGGATTTGCTTTTGTAGTAGTTTAAAGTTTGAAAAGACCAAAGGTACAGAGCCCTACTACGCTGCATATTGAATACCCCAAAGGTGTGACTTGCCGTAATAAATGTATCTATCCATCTGCCCACATACTATACATAGACTTCATAAACTTGCCTGCAGCTGCATACTTATGCCTTAAAAACAGGGCTGATTTTTCCGTTGTGTATTTGTCCTGGCCATGAATGCTTAGACAAAGCCATTTCAAATCAGGACAATGCAGCTTGAGGCAGGCAGATACACTTTTTCTGCATTGAAAGTTCTTGCTTTGCCTAAAGAATTGGTGTAATCCTCTTTAAATGCATGCTGGCTACCACGACAGTTTGAGTCTGGGAGATAGAGAATCTAACAACACGCTTCACCCAAAGTTTCCACCACTACACACTAAGAAAGTCAAGCTTTTAGCCTACTTTTCTGTCTTGCACTTAAATACCAATACCCCTTCACCGCCTCATACTACTAGCCCATACCTCCAGCAAAGAGCAGATGACAGTTTACTACTAAAATCTATATATTCAGAGAGATTCAGATCACTCTGTTGAGAGAAGTGTAGTGCTTTCATTGCTTCATCCATCTGTTTTCCTGTTAGACTTGCATTCAGCAGGCTTTTTTATTAGTTTTGACAAATTTGCTGCTGATAACATCACTGGCACTTCCAGTCCCATCCTAAGACACCATTAAAACTGGTCAGAGGAACAGCAAGCAGCTGTGGTGGGATAACCAAAAGCTGAGTGCAAATCCTCTTTCACCCCCTTGTACCTCTTAACTGTATATTTCTAGGGAGATTTCACCCTCAGTAGACAGGGTGAGATGGAAATGAAGAAAGATCAAATGTGGTTCCCTTTTCAGCATATTGGAAGAATTATGTACAGTCCCCATCCAGCCAGACCTGCTGCTGTTAAGATCAGTAGTCAAGTTCTGTGAAGAAAAGTCTGGCCCTTTTTAGTGCTCTAGAAGGCTAATTAGATATGGTGCCCACATATTACCTAGGTTGACAGTTTCTCATGCATCGGAGGTGTCTGATCTCACTCCCACTGAAACTGGCAGGAGACTTTCCATGAATTTCTATGGCAACTAAATGAGAAAGCGCTTTTAACAAGTACTTTGATACTTAAAATATTGGTGAATCTGAAGGGTGGTTGGTGACTTGGCATGACAGAAGAGGAAAAATTGGTGGTAACAGAAAAATCTGTGCCCCAAACAGTCTTGAAACAATTGATAAGTAGTGAGCAGTAATGCAAACTTGAAAAGGCTCCAGTCGTCAAAAATGGAACTCAAGATGTTTCACAGAGCATCACTAATGAAAGGTTTGTTTATGGACTACAAATTTTTTAAGAACTATAAAAAGTGTGATTCTTAGCACAATGCAGCAGTATGAAGTATGCTATTCCTTTCAATCTGCTTCCTCTGGGACTGATTCTGCAAGATCAGTGGCACACATATCTCTATAACTCCATAGTACCTCCTGAATTTAAACATATTCCGTAAAGACTTAGGGGTCTGAAAGAATGGGTTTAGTTGCAAGACTGAGACCTATGCTTATAAAACTGAGGTTTCACCAGATGAAGCAAGCATCAGTGTGATAACCCTGACACACACAGAGCAAAACATATAGCTGAACTCCGAGGAAGTAGATATTTCTTAAGACTATTTACTAGCAGGCTCAAAGGTCAGTAGTACCTACCACTAATTCACTATTCCCTTCTCTTTAAAAACATTCTAACTGGGTGCTCCCACATCAGCTCCTATACAACTTGTATAGGATAAATTGCATTTAAAAGGAATGCAGGAGACAATACTCAAATGCTATTTAAAACTAATTTTTGAAGCTTTTTTGGTTTTGTTTGTTCAAGAACAAACATGTTCTTTCTGCAACTTAGTAACAAAAAATGTGGAATGGAGAATCATTACAGAGATATCCTTAGAAACAGGTATCAGTTCAGCCAGTAGAGTTGATATGTAATATCTGATACTGCAGTGAAAGGACAGCAGTAATGCTTCCCTTTCAATAAAGGACATCTATGGTAGAGAATGAATCTCATTTAATCTAGCAGTTCTTACCTCCATACACCTGGTTTCAGAGCCTTTACATCTAATCCTAATAAGCTTGAACTGAACCCGACTGAGTTATTGATGCTTTATTGAAAATGGTTTCCAGGCTCTCTTTTTCCCTGTTTCCAATGTAGTTATTTTTCCTGTCAGATAAGGACATATTGACTGACCATCGAATTATGAAAGGTTGTTGATACAGGTAAGTCAAAAGAGGTGTGAGACTGATAGAGTGACACTACTGATAACTTGCTAAAATATTGTATTTGTTTTACTTTGTCTTTGCTAGCTTGTATGTTTGAGCATTGCAAAAGATTGAACATGTGTGAGCAAACAAGTTCCTTTCTGTAATCTATGCTACTAATAGCCACTGTTTGTAAATGTTTGCATTCTGGTTTTCTAATATTGGAATATATTTCAGTCCTCCAGTTCACACCTTTCCCTTGCTCCTGGGGGCTAGCACTTGCTGTAAGTGAAGCTAAGATTCTTGCACCAATTTCAGCAGCTGGAGCTTTGACAGTTATCAAATCTTGTGAGATTCCACAATAACATGCAGGAATGGTTATCAACAGTTGTTTCTTCCTTTCCTTAGGAATATTTTGCAGGAACTTTGAGCTATGAAGTTGTGCAATCTTTGGAAATCAGTGTGGATTATAATCAATGTATTCTAGTTAATCAGGACCAGGCAAACAGTGAAATCCTTACTGTGGCCCCCATGGATAACCACGTCTACAGTGTCAGCATGGAACAAGTGAAGTCACCTGAACCTTTCACTCTGATGAAAGACTGGGAAAATGAGTGCAAGACCTCCATACTTTCCTGGAAGCAAAGAAGGTTGAGTGGCTGATTGCCAAGTGTACCATGCCAAGAGTTGCTGGGATCTCCAACACATTCCAGTGGGAATATTAACAGATCTGCATATTGCAGGGTAAAGTCCTCCAAACTTTCAAGAGTGCTGTGAATTTCTACTGTTTAATGTATGTACGGTTTGTGGTCCCTAGCTATCCGGAAACTCTCAAAACTCTGCAAATACCTTATGAAACTCTCACACCCAGACAGCTCTCCAAACATTCCTTCTCCCCTCTTTGAGCATATGTGGTCTACGAATCCTAAAACCATCTGGAAGTATAAGCTATAGGCTTCTAATCATCACCTTGTAATAGGATTAACACCCCATCAAGCCCACAGATGCTGGGCATCTGCTGAAATAGCTGTAATACTTTGAAATAGAAAATATCATTAAAGGGGTATGTGGAGCCTGATCCAAAGCTCACCAAAGTCAGTGAATTCTGCTGCTTCACTTGTCTCAGTGGGTTTTGGGTTAACCCATGGTCAATAACAGCTTTGGAACCTCTGGGTCTTTATACTCTGAAACATCTCATGAAGACCAACTGAGAGGTATTTTGTCCCTTTATGCTCTGTGAAAAGACTGAAATAATATAAAGTGGCTATCAAAAGTCTACTCCTGGACACAGTAAAGATAGCCTATGGAGAACCTCCAGAAGTGCCTTTTTAATCCATGGCTTTAGAAAGTGAGAGAGGAGTGTGTCAGGTGTAGACAATGCCATTTAGTACTTGACTGACCCCCTAGCAATACTGTAGCCCACAAACATAAAGAGTCTAGAAAAGTTCTAACTTAGGTTTTGGGTTGTCTAAATTATGTTTAATTCAGACAGAAGTCCAACAGCCTAGAATTGGGATGTCTGAAAGCTTTCTTTGCTCTCTGTCCTGCTGCACTGTGGATGCTGTGCTCTGCCTCCCAGAAGGGCAGTAAGGAAACTAGCCCCTAGGGTGCTTGGCACCTATTAAGCTTAATTTTGCCCTGTAATTTTATCAGAGTGGCAAAAGACTTCAGTTCTAGTGTTAAAAAAGAAGTCACCATTGAAGACATGCCCTTCACTATTTTGGAGGCTCTACATAAACCCACATCCGTCTTAAATGTCAAGAACATTTTTAACAGTTACTTGTAGCTTGTTTGTCCCAATTTGATATATTTATTAGTTTTCAGTGCTTGTTTGCCTTTATTTTGTGTTCCTTTTGGGACATCCTATTAAAAAGTGCAACCTATGTTGAACAATCAGTCCTTCCAGAAAACTATGAGCTGTTTGGAAAACATCTAAAGTAGTGCCACTTTTGACCAGGAGATGACAACGGCTCTGTCTTCCAAGAGGCATAAAAAGGTCATCAGGTACTTACCTGAAGAAAGGTTAGCATGCGTTCAAGTACTTTGCTGGATCTGGAATGTACTGAAGAAATGTACATCCATCGCCATAGGATGTTGTGGAGTTTTTTTGAGCAATATGGAGTTTCTGTTGGAAAAGTGACATGTGAGTCAGGATCTAGACTTCTGCAAGAAACAGCAGACATCTGTTTTCTTGCTTAAACTCATGTTTTCATTTCATCCATCAGGGGAAGGAATCTAATGATGCTTGTTTCCAGATCTGAACATCATATGAGGACATTTGAATCTCTGTCTTTGGTGTGGAC
Organism: Scopus umbretta; assembly: GCA_013400535.1. NCBI lineage: Eukaryota > Metazoa > Chordata > Aves > Pelecaniformes > Scopidae > Scopus > Scopus umbretta. Next base: position 8,432 of record VZTL01070702.1, read on the forward strand.
CCATCTAGTTTTTAAAGTAAGGTCAAGAGAACAGTAAAGGACTGGAACTGAAAGCCATATTAGAAATTCTTCAAAGGGAAGGCATGCATTATCTGACAATAAAGGGATTTTAAGAGGCAAGCACCAGCTGTTACAGTAATAGAAGAAAGACGGAACACATTTGACCTGGTAATTGTTTGGGGACTTCATTGTAGTAGAACAAAAGTAGATACTGAAAGCACATGAAAACCCTTATGACGGGGTAGGGTGGGGAGGGGGGGGCAGGAAGTGGACAGAAGGGAAAAAGAAAAAAGGAAATTACAAGTGTCTTCAATTCTCATTTACAAACTTGCCCGGTCTCAAATAAAAATTAAGATGCAAATTGTTTTGTCTTTTCTCATAGACTGCAATACATATAAAAGCAAACTGGACTCAGTGTATGCATATTGGGCTTAGTTTGCTCATTGAAACGTGTTTTCCTGGAACAGTTGAAGTGGGTAAATACTACCTAAGCTGTCACCTTCTTGCAAGGTTTTATGCCAAGGTGGGTACCTTTAAATTGTAGCTGTAGGTTGCACACAGGATGAATTGTATCACTGCTTCCCCCTACACCTCCTCTGTCCACAACAGTTTTGGCTGGCAGTCCTTCTTTGGGGTCAAACTGGGTAGCTGTGAGCCCCCAGCAGAGGCAGGTGATGGAGATGCCAGAAAAGCCTATACCCACATCCCCAGAGAGGCTTTCAGCCTCCCGAGTTGTTGTGGCAAATATCACTAAGCTGAGTGTCAGAATTTAAGATTAGGACTCTCCCTGAATGACAGGGAGATCTTTTGCAAAACTTGGATCAGATTTCTGTCTTAGGTTTGCAGTTATTTGAATCTGAGATTTTGGTCTGCATTTCTCTGTAGTAGGAATGAAGAAAAGGGATCTGAACAAAATAAGAAAGAAGTCAGTGTTCACTCTCAAAATGAACTGAAACTGAATCTTCTCTTTCTGTTTGAAGTTGCTTTAACTTGAAATTATTTGAAAAAAAATAATACTTTTCATCACATTTTTTTCCAAATTTGGCAATGAATATCGGCTACCCTTGCAGAACGTTTGCTGCCCTGGTCTTGTCAGCCAGGAAATGCACAGTCTTGTAATTAGTAAAGAAATTGTTGCTTTGCTCACTTCATATTTAGACTGGTCATTTGTTATTGTTATTACTGGTAATTAATGTAATAATTTGACAACTTGAACAAATATAAAGCTATAAATCCAAAATGAAAAAAAACCTTCCTAGAATAAGAAAACTTTTTACTGAAAGGTAACTGAGATTAAAAAGTTGAAAAATGCTTAGAAACAGTGACATTTGAACAAACTAGTATTTGTAGTTGGAAAATATTTCAGTGAAGTATGTCCACTGAGCTCTGATAGCCATATTTTTTTAAGTTATTCAAATGCAAGTTATGTGTAGAATATTGAATTGATGGATGATGAAGTCAGTCACTCAGTTTCAACTGATTGTAAATCAAACCCTAAATGCCTATAGACATTTCTTAAAATTCTTTTGTACATCTTATACAGCAAAATAAACCTTTTCAAGGGTGGATGGTACTAAGTTAAGACAAATAGTTTTAGAAACTAGAGAAGTTGTGAAAGGGCTGCTGTCTTTTTCTGGAACTTAAAATTTCAACTCATGCTGGGTAAGATGGTAATTATTTCTGTACGGTAAGAAATAAATGCAGCATGAGTGAATGTGGGAGATCAAAAAAAGGATGTCATTAACATCATTTAGGAATAACTTTGTTTCAGAAAGAACGGGTGGGTTTTTAAAGTGTATTAGGAATAGAAAAGCCACTTGTTTATTATTTCAGTGATATATTTATGAGACAGACCAAATGTGTCTGGTAAACTGAAAAATTCTGTTTAACATGCAGTGATCAATGGAGTAATGTGAACTTTGCTTTATTTCTGTGGAGTAGCTCTTCTGCAACTCTTGACTTTTTTCTGACAGTAACACATTATAAGGGGCTGATCATGTTGTTACTTCTTTCATTCCAGGAAGGGCTGATTCAAAGCCCAAGGAAACTGTGAATGAAGTAGTGGTGGTCTTTGATGTCATAAAAAATTGCCAAGTACTACAGACAAAGTGATTGGTGGCTGTGTCAGACTCAGTCAAGCCATCCTATTTCTAACGTCACAATAGGTTATACTAGGTGATTAAGTTTGGCCTCTTTGAATGCCAGAGATGAACTTGAAATTGTCAAATTATTCAGGTATTTGTGTTGATGAAAGGGTGCAAATAGCTGAAAAAGATCCTAATAAACAGGGAATTGGTTGAGGCTAGAAAGGTGAGGGTAGCTAGTGAAGTGTGAAGACAAACTGAACTGGTGGAAGAGCATGCCATGGGCCCTCATTTAGTACTCAAAAAATATGTTTTTACTCAGTGGTCACAGGATATGTAGCTGGGTGATGGTGACCAAGGAAGTAATGTAAAATTATTTCTGACCTTTGTCCTCAACCCAATTGGGTGGTAGCAGTTGCCTGGGGATAACATGCCAGGGCTCAGCTGTCCTGCTCTGTGGGAAGCAGCAAACTTGCTGCCCAGGAGGGTTCAAAGCAAGCAGCTTCCCATCTCTCCACACATCATTTGGAGATTCTCCAGTGTTAGGGAGTCTCCATCAACCTCTGAGGTTCAGTCTAGGAGCAAATGGCAACAATACCTGGGAAAGCAGAAAGAAGTGTTTCTTGGCAAACGTAAACCCATGTGCTTATGATAAGCAGTAGGCAGCCTCTATCACAAGAGTAACCCATCATATGAAAGTAAGTTAGTTCCACTTCCTGCAACTATTTCAATCTAGCACTCATCCTCTGAATGATAAATTTGAGCACGCCTGTTAGACTGTTACCTCTTTTACCTGTATTTTTTTCCCCTCAGTCTTTCCTATTTACAGATTTGTACTTTTGCCTTTTCTGTAGTACCCCCTATTTCTTGCATTTAAGTTGTTTTCTCATTTGTTTCTGTCCAGGGGGGAGGGCAGGAGGAAGGACTATGCCTCAGATACTTTAGAAATAATAGAGTGTTCCTGGGCTAAAATAATCAAAGATTGACACATTGACTTTTTCCACAACTCTGTCTGGCAGTAATAGCTATCAGCTGCTTTGAAAAGAGTTCCAGTGAGACTAATGAAATGGCAGCGCCACTGCAACCAGCTACACTGCCTCAAGTAACGTCTTGTCAGCCAGCAATAATCTGCCTTACGGTGAATCTCTTTTCTGTTCCATAGCCAATTTTCAGTTGATGGAAACATAACTTCTTTCTCTTGTCCCCACTGTTCAAGACATTTGTTGCATCTGAAACATTAATCTCCTGTGAAGTTTGTTAAATGTTTTCTGAGTATCTCAGGAAATGCTCTCTATGCTGTCCCCCTGTATGTGTACCCTGGCCGACATCCCCTGTGAGAACTCCAGCCAGTTAGCAAGACATGAACTCCTTTTCCTGAAGCCTGGTTGGCCATCATTAATCAAGCTGTTCAAATAGCATGCTTTGCTTTAAAATCAACTTCAGCTAATGTGTGTGTAATTTCCTGCTGTGTCCCTAGGCTCTCTCAAAAACAGTGACATGATCTGAAACCTTTTCTGCTTGCCCAGGCTGAAGGTTCTCAAGTGTTATAGAAATCATCTGTAAGGAAACAGCACCCTCTTCCTCAGTCCTGCATGAGTGGCATGCCGCAAGATGGTGATGCTTTTCCAAGAAGGGAAATGAAGTCACTTGATTGCTGTGGGGACTCAGGGTACCTTGCTCATGTATGCACCAGCACTTCATAAGAAAAAACTCTCTTTGGTGCTGTGGGTCACTACCTGCCTTTGATGGCTTTATGGCAAATTAGTGCTAACTTCTCTGAAGTGACTAATGGACTTGTGTTAAGATTGTTGATGGCAGAATCTGTTTTCTTTTGCTTTTAGAGCTGATTTAATTAATACCCCAGCTGAGGCATATGACAAGAAATAGTTAAATCATAGAGAAAAATTAATCTGCACCTTCTATTAATCTTTGAAATTAATCTGGCAGGGAAGGGAGCCTAGGGTGGCAACAGTTTCTCTCTTACCATTAATCTGGAGACAGAAGTAGACAGTGTAGGAAGGACTCACCTCAGTTCCACCTTTTACCCATGAGATTTCTGACCTTAATGATGTATCCCAGAGTTTTATGTGGTGGGTCATCCTGCTAGAGATATTCCACTTCAATATTGAATGTTCACTGAATGAGTCAATGGTAGAACTTACTTATCTGCAATAGGAAGCCAAATATATCCCATTTATTATATATTCTCTTCCCCTGATGAACACTCAATTATTTAAGCAAAACAAACCAACCTTCTTGAGGAAAACAAGTGTCCATGCAGTAGTACCCTATGACTAGATGAGAATGCGAGAAGATAGCTTTTACACCTGGTTAGGAAAATGGGGAAGTGAACCTCATTCTTCAATATCCTGGACATGTCCTATAGTTCCTCTGTTCTTGTGTGAAAGTGAAGCAATCATGAGGTCTTCAAATATAACTCTTTATTTGCTTTGTTTTTATTGGTCCTAAAAGAAAAATTTTCTTATTCAACAGTAAGGAATGTTTCATTTGACACGGAACAGATTTCTCCCACTCTCTCCCTTCCCTCCACCTCTCTTTTGCTCTCTTTTTCAGTAAGATATTTTAAGTGTTTTCTACAGTTTTATCATAAGAAGTTTTTTTTCACAGAAGCATTTTTGAGTTTTTTACTTTAGGTGAAATTGGCAATTTAATAGCTTTTTTTAGTCAATGAACTGTTTTTGTAGCCTTTGGATGCTCTCTTTCTACATTCTACCAAGCAGTGAAATGTGTTGTAATGCATTTTATTTAGTTCATTATTAATTCCCTTCCACTTGTGATCTTCATAGTCTCTGTGCTGCAAGCTAGCACTAGTCCTAACATAGTGCACTACCGTTGTGCCAGTGTTGACCAAATCAATCTGTTAAGTGAGCTGTGAGATCATCTTTGGGGAAAAAAGAAGTGGGTTTGGTTTACAAGACTTCCTATGTTTGCTTTCTTTTTTTTTGTTGTTGTTGTTTTTTGTTGTTGGTGGTGGGGGGGTTTTTTGTTTTTTTTTGTTTTAAATTCTATTTTTTGGTGATAAAATAATTAGAAGTGGCAAAGATGTGATACTGTTAGACAGGTAGGATGGCTGCTTTTCAAAACCCTCCAGTTTTTTTGCGAGATGCAGTTTGGTGTTTCGCATCAATAGAGATGCAACATAAGAAGAGCTTCTTTTTCTGTAGGCAAAGAATTATCTGTGATTAACAGTAGAGGAGGCAAAACTTAAGGTGTTACCAAGTAATTTTTAAGGTGGAAAAATGCCTGTCAATCTTTAACTTTTATAACAGGATTCACTTTACATATGAAACTCTTGGTTTTTAGAAAGGTCTTTTCAAAATATAAAGTTGTTCTTATATGGAGTTTTCAAAACCCAATTTCCTTTAAACGTTTCACATTCTTCAGAAATCCCTCTTTCAGAAGGCTGTAAAATATTTATCAGTTTTCTGCATCTTGTCCTTTTGCTTGGCAGGCAGCTTTCAAAAAAGAAGTAGATTATATCGATCCACAGCATCTTCCATAGTAATTATATGCATTTTATGTAACTGAATAAGTGTCAGAACTTTTACAGAGCATTGCAAGGGACACCACTGTCATGACAAATGCCTGTATGGCTAAGGTCTTTTATGGCAAGAGGATGCATGATCAGCTTACGGGCAGGGGCTGTGGGTGGGATCAGCTCAAGCCTTTGGCAAGGCGGTGGCTTGTTGGAGATTGTCGACTCCTGGAGAAGACTGCAAGTGCAAATCGGAGCTCCTTGCTGAACCTGTTGCCTTGTCCTGCTTCCCCAGGTGCCAAAAGATGCTGCAAGCCTGATCCTCTGGAGACCTCCCTTTGGCTTGTTGCCCCTTCCCACAGCAGGAACGGTTTTGTCCAGGCTGGGCCTTGGCAAAATTTGATTCTGTCTGAGCTGCTAAGAAGCTTTGAGTTCACCCAGCCTGCAAAGAAAACTTTCACAGAGCTACAAAGAGTGGAAAAAAGAGAGGAGTGACCTCTTCTGGGCTGAGGGTGCTGAGATCTTGTCAGCATCAGCTGCGATGGGACAGGTTAGGTGACACCAGTGGGTACTGGAGCTGGTTTTGGTGGGGTGAGCAGCCTCCACGGGGGAACCCAGCCTCCAGTCAGACCTTCACAAGAAGAGGGAGAGGAGAGGCCAAGAGAGATGTGCAAGGAGGAATTGGGAGAGGAGGGTGCAAAGCTGGAAACCCTCCCCGCACACATAGCGGTGTGATGCTTCTGCTTCCTTGCTGAGTGCGGTACAGCTTCCCTGGCATTGCTGGGGACAGTCCCCACAGCCGCTCTGCTCTTGCAGAGCTTTTTGTTTGTTCTGGAGTTCTTTTTCTTTGTGCTTAAATGCTTATTGACTTTGCAAGTATGCAGGCTTCTCTGTATGGAAACTATACTACCTTTTGCATCAAGAGGGTTTGTTTACTAAACCAAATAGTGGTTTAGTGACCACTATGACCAGTGGGTCATTTAAAAAGCAAAAAAATTGGTAGTATGTGCTTGGTGCCTGAAGCTGTTCAGTTTAAACCTTTATTAATAATGTTCTCATGGCTTTTTCTTTTAATTTCCATAATGGCCGGATACTGTGCTGCACATCAAAAGAATTTTGGTTTTAAAAGCAATGGTGAGTGCTACGCACTGCATTCGCTCCCCTTTGATCGCCATCCGCAGCACAAATAAATCTCATTAATCAATATTTTTTCTATTTCCTTCTTGCCTTTCTGTCAGTGCCAGAGATCTGTTTCCGATTTGCTATGCTTTGTTTTCAATGAGGGGGAGATTTCTATGGCTATCTTCTGTCTAAAAGGTAAATTTCTCATTACTTCAGGAATGAAACTGTATCTGTTGTAACTAGGGCTTGATCTGAGCCTCCTCAGCTTGAATGTCAAAGCAGGAATATTGAAGCAATTAGAACAGACATAAGTCTGTGAGCAATCTATTGGCCAGGATTCATTCACATAAAATATTTGGTGTTCCCTTGCCAACTGGAGACAAATTAATAAAAGTCACAGTCTGTTCACAGACAATTCTTGAGAAAAGTGATAAATTTGCTGAACAAATTGTGACTTGCTCATCCACTTCCAGTTGTGACTAGAAATTATTATGAGTAACTGGTGTACTTTCCACAGAAGCCTCTGAGACACAGTCCTCTCATTTCCTCCTGAACCTGCTTCGTAGTTTTATTGTGTGACTCCACACACTTGCTGCTATAGTGTGAATGAATAACCTGAGAAGCAGTTTCAGTGTAGCTTGCAAGTAAATGTGTGGAGGAACCTGGAGACCTTTGGATGAAAGCCTCTGTTCAAAACTCCAATCATTAGTAGTCTCCAGCTCTACATTACCCAAATCCTAACTTTCACCAAACCAGCTATATGGGCTGTATATATCCCCAGTGTATGGGATCACTGGGTGCTTCAAAGCACTGTCTGCCCCTGAGAACAGAGTGTGGCAGAGGGAATCCAGTGGTGGTAAGGAGTCACATCTGCAGAACTAATTCTTGGGACTGGGAGTACACAGTGACTAAAATACAATGTTTTAAAGGTAAGTTAAATTGCTTCTAGCCTTAGAGATGCCCTATTCCTAACCTTTACTATCTTTTAGCTATGCTGTACTGACCATTACTTCACTATTTCAAGTGTGTTATCTGTTTTAAGACTTCAGTGTATAACATGAAATGCAGCTTCACCTCTCTGCATTATGTACACTTATGGGTTTTTTTTGTAATTTTTTTTCTTTTTTTTCCATTTCCCCTGTGTATGTTTTCTGTTTGTCTTCAGTTTCTTGGTGCCAGACATTTTGGTGCATCTGCTGTCACCAATGAATGGCTGTGCCGGGAAAATCCAACTCCTTAGGGGCGGAAAGGGAGAGAATGGATGATTATTTTTCCATTCTGTTGAACAAAGCTGGCTTCTGTTGCCATTTTTAACACTCCAGTGTTACTGGAATTAATTTGAGGCATCTGTTCCTGAATTACCTCCCATAGTTCTAGTCCTTACTAGACTTCCAAACCAGTGTTGATTTAGGCCTGTTTGTTCCAACCGATATTGCATTCCCATAAACTCTTTGCTATTTTAAAGTAGTTTAATTGCTCTTAAATCCTTCAATATTAAAGTTACAATAAATTTCAAACTTCATTATGTTATTTAACATACATCTCTAGGTTATCTCTAGTGCTGTATAAAGTCTGGCACGTATCACCTTGTCCAAGTTGTTGTATATTCAGGTTCCAAAGCCTGGTTAGGGACAATTTAATGGGGAATCCCCAGTGTGTAGCACTCTTTCTGTAAGGATTCTCCATATCCCAGCTTAACTTGAACCAATTACTGTTGACTTAAACAGTATAAACATTAAGGGAATAAAAGCCTGTTGGTCATAGATAACATTTTCTCACAATTAACCCCTTCAGGTAGCATGCTATTGACAGTTGCTTCACCTTGAACTTAATGTTTTTGTACTTAGAGATGTGGGGAGATAAAGATTCATTTAATCCATATATATTTGAGCTGATCTTGTTGAACACATGTAATTTCATTTGATTGGTGTCACGGTAACTCATCCTCTGTGAGTTTCCAGAGTTGCATATCCTCTTGGTTCTTATGCATAGATTAATTCAGAAGCAGGAGGAGCAAGGTGGGAGACAAGTGTCTTGTAGAGAAGGATTAAAGAGACAATGCTGAAACTCCCATTAAAAGCAAAGGTATACTATTAAAAATCAGTCTTTAAACATGCTGCTGGGGTGATCCATATTTTCTGCCTTCTTCAGGTTAAATAGATTTAACTGTCTAGTCAGTATTTCTCCCTTCCCCTTCCCTTTCCCCTGCCCCAGGAAACAGAGCTGAAAACACAGCGGGAGACCTAAAAACTTCCCCTAATCTCGGTCCAGCCTGGGACATAAATTTAGAACAGCATTACATTACACTTCCTATGGCTCCGAGAGGCTGACACGATGGCCAAGAATAGCTGAAACAGAGCAATGCTCTGGCCGTGTTCCCTCAACCTCTCTCACACTGGGAACTGAAGAAGAAGAGGTACCGAGTTATTGCAAAGGTCCCACGCTGCATGGGGAAGCCAGCTGCACTAGTGGTGCCCTCCCTCCCTCCTGCGTGTACTGACGCAGATGATTTATACCACCAGAAAGAGTTAGCATGCGTGTGACATACTGAGTAGCTGCTTTTGCATAGGCTACCCATATCAGGAGTGAGAACAGTGAGGAGTTCAGAGGCAAAAGATTTATTTTAGGCTGGAAAGAAGTAAAATAATGTATGTTTGATATGTACCTTTTCCTAACATTTCCATTAAATCTAGCCAGAGTTTCACATTGCCCACAGTTAGGCTAAAATCCATTGGAAATTCTTTTTTTTCCCTCCAAAAGTGGGAAAAAATAACCACTTTACCCAGTGAAAAGTATTTTGAGTATTAAGTGATTAGGCTTTTTAATGAAAGAAAGTATGTGGCTTATTTAAAAAATCAATTATGAAGAAAGTAGTTTTAGCCATTTCAGTTCTAAAACCTGATATTTTGAAATCAAGTAAAATACATACCTTTATTAAGGTATCTTATTTTGATTTTAGTTTACTTATACTGTTTTCCCCTTGTATGCGTGAAAGAACAATAGTTTCAGATAGGCCGCTTTCAAACAATTCTAATGGAAGTACATACTCCACAAATGCATCAAGTCACTGCATTTAAAGGATAAACTCCTTGGCCTTACAACATTCCCTGAGGATCAACTGCTTGAGCAAAGGTGGAAGAAGAGGTGGTAGGGTTCCAGAAAAACATTTCTGCTCTCTGTCCCACTCTTTCAAACCCTAAACTAGGCTGGACCTTTTCAGCATTGCACTGATTTTGAGCAAAACCAGGTTCCTATGAATAAAGGGAATTACTTAATTTTGTTCTTGTAAGAGAGGAATGCTGGTGCTAGTCCTTCTCGTCTTGTTGGGGAAAGCAATAGTGAAAAACTATTGGTGGTGATCTACCTGGTTTTTATTCTGTTTCTGACTAGCCCCATCAATGAATGAATGTTTCCTCAAGCATCATTTATACTTTGTATTACAGGAACATTGAGAGAGAAATTCTGGGCTCTTTGCTTCAGAACATAATCCAAGGTATGTTTGACCTGGACATTTGACTTCTTAGGGAGAAAAAAAAAAAACCAAAACATACTCAGGTGATGTTCACCTATGCTTTTTGTGCATACAAACTCAGGCAAAATTCACCAAATTTTCTTTCATGTGCAAAATATTGCAATGCACTTTCCTTTGAGGAGACAGTAACCTTCTAACCTAAATCAGGAGGTTTAATCTGAATCAAAAGGCTCAATCCCATTCCTAAAAAACTTCAGAAATTGCCAAGTGTTGCTGTAATCAACTTTTTTTTTTTAAAAAATCCACCCCTCTGACATATCTTTCTCATCCTCTTTTCCTCTCTTCAACATTAGAAGAGATTGGATTGCCTGCATGGGGGAGACAGCGCCATTCTGCATTTACTTCATGTAGTTGGAAAGACTGCACTGGCTCTGGCATCTCCTTTTAACTGAAGGCTTCACGTGTGCTCTTCATAGGTCCATGCATTATGATGGCATGGTATATGAGTAAGTACACAACTGGGGACTACATAAGGTGTGCATGTGTCTATGCTTACATGAGCCAGAAAGGCTGTAAATGCTTCTGTGGGAAGAAAGGAAAAGCAAGTTCTGCTCCAGACCAAGCTGTCAGCACTGTTCTTTTCAAGCACTTTTAACTCACCTTTGTGCCCATGAATACTAGAGGTCAGGGTGGTACCACATAAAGCAGGAAGATTTTAAACATACTTTTCCTGGAAATGAGTGACTGTGCCAGGTGCAGGAGAAGAAGTAGCCAGGCTGAGACTGAAAACTAAATTACCTTTTTTTATATAGTCTTGGTCTTTAGAAGCAGCTAATTCCTTTTGGCAACAGGCAGAAAACATGTATATTGTAAGATTTTTTTCCTAAGTGCTCAGGGGGCTTAGGAAAATTAGTCCCATTAACTTTCAGTGAACTTGTTCAGCTCAGCCCTAAAGATGTTTTGGATATTTTTTTCCTCTAAGAGACGGTTCAAAAAGTTCCATATTATGCTTAGTGGAAACACTGTTCATGTTTTCTTTACTGTTTCTACATTTTGTGGAAAAGATCTGGTGTGAAATTAAATCTGTTTCCTTCTGTGTCTCTGTCCTTGCCCTTGCCAGTTCTTCTTGCCATTTCTTCCCTGGCCAAAGCCCGTATTACAACAAAAGCATGGCAGTCATCTTGCAGCTGAAGGAAATGAAATATAGATTGACTTCAGTCCTGTTTTTTTGGAAAACATTTTCTTGGCCTTACGGAGCAGATCATAAATAACCTTTGCCTTCTGTTTTGGCCAAGAATTTTACCTGGGAAGATCAGCTACATACCTCACTTCCTATTTTCTGTGTTTGTTATTAGTAGAAGACAAAAACAAAACAGTAAACCCCCTGGGACTGCAAAAAAGGCATGAGAGCACCAGGAAGTGCTGGGAAGATACAGAGGGAAGTATCCGCTTGTGGAATATAGCTGGGAAGATACAGAGGCAAGTGTCCTAAACTATGGCTTATAGCTACTTCTCTTTGTGCATGACTGCATTACTGAAGAGCAGTTGTTCTGGAGATGCACCTGCTGTCCTGGGCAAGGGACAGGGCACCATGTGCCACCTCCCAGCTGGCAGTGTCTTTGTATCATACTGGCCCACAAGGCCTGACAGTCTGACTTGGCTCTGCTTGACTGTTGTTATTTCTGGTTTACCTCTGTGTAAACTAAACCACAGGGATGTTAAGTTCATCCAGGCTGAGCAGTTCATTTGCTTTACATTAGTATAAGTCATATACAGAAAGTCCCTGACTCCAGATTCTCTTGGTAACTACAGCACTGCATTATCTCTTGCAGCTGCTGACTGATGAGCCAGTATTGAGTGCTATGGTACCTACTCTGACCTTTGGATGATTGGACTTTTGGATGATTAAGTGGGTTTGCGTATTCACAAAATTAAATTAAAACAACTGTGTAGAAGTTTAGCTTAGGAATTTGTCCCTTTTTCTTTATGCTCCTTATATAGTCATAGGAGGGAGAGATAAGTTGTTCAGCTTTGCATGACTGTTTGAAGAAACAAACCACCAAACCCTACCAAATCAGATTAGGCTTCTGGTTTATGTATCCATATTTAGAATCTTAACATAGAAGGTGTGAGCAATTAAGGAGGAATTTATCTGTGCTACTAAAACGCGTGCCTATTTAGCTAAGTGCAGTTCACTAACCAAGTTTGAAACTCGTAGCACATGGGTGTCCAAACAAAGGGCTGATACAAGGATCACTTATAGTAGGAGCAAGTAGAATCTTGGTTTTACAAGCACAAAGATTAATGTGTCAACCTCTTGCAAGCTAAATGATTTATTTAGGTTTTTTTTTCAAAGTCTGCTGAAATAAGATGGTTATCTTCAGAACTGCACCCACTGAAATCTGTGGATGTCTGTACTTATCTGGTCCCATATCTTGTATTTTTTTGTGAGCTGGAAAGAAAGCAGAGCTTGTCTGGGAGGAAGCTTGTACTGAAGTTTCAGTGTCTTCTGAGTTAGATTCATGATTTGGCTAGGGAAATGATCCCCAACCTATCAACAACTTTGTACGCTGACAGACTTAAACTTATTTGGAAGGGGACTGATTTTTTATACACGTAGTAGGTTCTAAAGTGCTTTTTATATAGTTCAGTTCAAGTGGTTAAAGAGAGAAAGCATGAGAAATGTAAACATTGTTGACATGAGCTGTTTTCTATTAATTAACTTAAGCAGATCAAACAGAATGTTGTTGCCAGCACTTTGCATGCTGTTCCCTTTCCACAGAAGCTTGTTTGCCAAATACAACACAGGTTAGATGGTGGGAAAAATAATCAGGGGAGTCAAGTCTTGATCTAAATTTCTACTGCTATGTACGTGTCTGGCACCTGCACACCTGTGAACGTGTTTACAGGAGCAACTAGTTTTACTATGTAAACACAAGGAGCTAGACTGCTGAATTACCTCACTGAAGCTTTCTGCTAAGTATATTTGGAGGTTTTGGGTAATAATGCTAAACAGGATCTCTATGCTCTTTATGCTTTCTTGGATAACTGGTAATCAAAGACTATGCTCTTGGCTGGGTACTTGCAACCTTGCTCCTTGGCATCCAGCCCTGCTATTCTTTTGCCTCAGTTCTACATAGCGGTTATCACACTGGCTCAGCACAGAGAAGGAGAAAAAATATTTTTTAAAAGTGCAAAGGAAGAAGTAGAATTAAGATAAACATTTACATAACTGGGGAAAATTACCCAGGAAGGACTGGAAATCTGATGACATTCTGTTTACCTAGTGCAGTATTAAAACAGTTTGTGAGAGATACAAACCAGAACACTTTGTATAAATCACTGTGAATGTAAGGACCTGTGAAGTGAGACAGTAAACACTAAAATTATCAAGCTGGCTCAGCATAATAGAACTTACTCAAGATGATATTTTGCACAATACCTTTACTAAAGTTCTCTTGAGAAAGGAAAAGAACAAGATGGTACACAGCTTCATATTAAGAAAAGTTATTATATACTCTATATGTAGCATCTACAAACTTTGCCTATTCTAACCAAATCTAGGCCTTGCTATTCTATAAATGCAGGTCTTTGTGAGACTAGAAAAGGTGCGTTCTTGCTTCATTTTTCTTAGGATACTGTTACTAACATAAGTAACATATGTTACTTATGTCATAAGATGTGCTTGCAATTTTCACCCATTTTAGCCAGTAGAGGTTAACTTGTGCAGTTCACTTGTCTGCTTGATACAACCCAACTTTGATGTCCCAGAAATGTATTCACCCTTCTGAGAGATCAGACTCCATCTAAGAGATGCATCCTGGTTTTTTAGAAGCAGAGGTTTCATTTGGAAAACTACCACAATATTTGGCTCCCCTTTCTGAAGTTAGTCTGAATTTTTCATGCCCTCAAATTAGATGAGATGCATGTTTTCTCTCAAGATTTCATTGTATTCCTAAAGAGGATTTTTCAAGAGTTAGGGTTCAGTTGCAATGTTGGAGGAGGTGCTGGCAAGTGTGGAAATGGACATTTCCTTTTTTGGCTGGGCTAGTCTAGCAAGCCTCTTGATTACAGAATATGGTGTGTGAAAGCAAGCATTAAATGAATCAGAAAGGCAAGGCTGGAAAGAGAAGTAGCTAAAGAGGTCTGGGAAAAATCCATAATTGGGAGATCTGAGCAAAAAAGAAGTTGGAGAATTATTAATGTGCAGATGGATCAGAAATCCTTCTCCAATAGGTAAGGACCACAGCAACCACAAATTTCACATTTTCAAAATAAAATGCAAAGATCACTTCTTTAACCAAAGCTTCTCAATAATAACATAAGACAAGCATATTCATTAAAATAACATAACCACCCCTCTCACTGCCTGGGAAGAGAAAGAGAAATAGTTTTGTGCACAACTTAAGTTTTCTAATAAATATTGTATAAGAACACAAGCTAGATAACATATATCATGATAAATAGAGTCTAGTCTACCAGGAGGCATTTATTAATAAAAACTACAGCAACAGCCAAAACAAACAGACCTCCACAGAGCTCGAGTTTCTGCTTCATATTCTTTATTTGCCAGTGATGTCTTAGAGCTCTGCACACAGCAATGGGACATATAGTAGCTGAACGATAAGTCAGAAGATGGATAAAAGCTACTCGGTTACGCCAGTAGATATGGAGACACAAGAAAGAGTCTGGCACTAGATGAGATGAGAGAGCAGGAAGAGAAAAGGAAAGTAAGGCCAATGAAGCACAGTGAACATGGAAGCGTGACAACTGTGAAAGAAGTCCTGGGAGAAGGAAGCATGAGTCGCTTGAGTGCTGGAGCTAATTTATTCACTTTTTGTGGGAATGAAAACTGGCTGTAGATCCCAGTCCACTGTCAGTTCTGAACATCTGGACAGATTCTGGACTTCTATCCAAACACTGTGTTCCCCTTTCCTTCTTGCAGTTTCTTGGCATTCTCTTTGCCTTTCTTATGTGTCTCTGCTTGCTTTGGTGGCAGATGTATGCTCCTTGAGGATTTCCCCATGCAAAAAGTTTCTGGACTTTCCCAAGTTAATGGGGAGCTGCTTCTTGGATCAGTACCTGTGATCAATGTGGCACAGTGCCCAGCCATATTAGCTGGAACTAAAATGTAAACACAACTTTCTCCATCCTATCTTTATCAAAGCAGCAGTGTTCAGAACACCAGGAGGATGTCATGGGACTTTGGGTTCTCTAAGCATGTTCATATTGTATCTTATTTTATTTAACTTTATTTGGTTTCATTTCTTTAACCTTTGGAAGCAGGTTTTATTTTCTTCTCTTTGTAAGGAAATAATTGACTCCAAGGCCAGTAAAAGGTAATCCCTTCATAAGGCCTAAAGCTGAGCCTTTCCCAGTAATGTCAAGGCAGGTCATTGTTCTGTCATAAG
>VZTL01070719.1:0-12429 GCA_013400535.1 Scopus umbretta
TGCTGGCTCATGTTCAGCTGTCTACCAACACCCCCCTGTCCTTTTCTGCCAGGCAGCTTTCCAGCCTGTAGCTTTGCCTGGGGTTATTGTACCCCAAGTGCAGGACCCAGCACTTGGCNTGACCAAAGTGCAGGACCCAGCACTTGGCCTTGTTGAACCTCATGCAATTGACCTCGGCCCATTGATCCAGCCTGTTCAGATCGCTCTGCAGAGCCTTCCTGCCCTCGAGCAGATCAACACTCCCGCCCAGCTTGGTGTTGTCTGCAAACTACTGAGGGTACACATGATCCCCTCATCCAGACCACTGATAAAGATATTAAACAGAACTGGTCCCAGTACTCAGCCCTGGGGAAAACCACTGTGACCAGCTGCCAACTAGGTATCTTTAAACACAGTAAATATGTGATTACTGAATAATTACATAACAAAAGATTAGTTACTCTGATTTTTTGCTTAAATGTAACTACACTTATGTGGGTTTTTTTCAGAGCGCTTAAAAAATGGTCATGACTGTTCTTTTACATTGGACTTTGAATAAAAAGAGTGACCTGCATCAGTGAAAGATATATGGTAGGAAACTCTGTCATTTTCTCAATGGAAATATTTAACAGGCAAAGCACAAAATGTATCTTCTTTTCCTTTGGAAAAATTCCAAGAGAACATGGTAAGAAAAAGACAAGTTTACCAACAATGAATCCAAATTACTTCTGTCTAAATTAGAGAAACATTAAACACTTCCACACAAAGGCTAAAAATGCCACACATTTATTCAATATATTGGCTTTACTAGAACTTGAAAAAGAAATTTTAAATAAAATTTATCTGAATTTTGCCATGTGGAACATGTCAAATCTAGCCAAATGTGTGAATGTAGTCAAAATTAGTCAGTTAGTTTGTAATAAGCAGCAGAGATAGGAAGGCACTTCATAGGTGAGTGGCTCTGAAACAGATATGAGACCCTTACAAAATGGAATGTATTACTCTATGGAGCTGCCATTTCTCTCTGCTAACAATGCAGGGAGTCTATGATTACTTTAGACTATAGATCTAGTGTCAAACTTAGAATATAAATAATGTTAGGTGAGATAAATTTCTCCCATAGTTTCTAAGTACTGATGGGTATTTCTGCCAAATAATATGCTAAAATGGGAAGAAGAAATATTTCTTCTTGCTGGGATGAAAGGATCAGAGAAACAATATGGAGCTAAGTGCCTGCTGGCAGAATCCTACTGCTTTCTAGTGTGTTGATGCCAGTAAAGAATTTAGTCTAATGTTGACAAACACTCCTCACAGATGATGAGAATTAGTGATAACAAAACTTTCATACTGATACCACAAATAGAAAAATGAAAGATAACTTAAAGAAAATCAGGCTTGGAATCACAGCCTTCACATCAAGATTTGATAAACAGCTTCCATAAATTATCTCCGCATGCTGAAGTCCTGTCTCTCATGATGGCATACACTAGATTATCCAAATACCCACCCCTTTCTTTCTCAAACAATGTAATAATTACAGGATATTATTTCCACTATTCAGAGTCATGAAAGGCTGAAAGACAATCTAGGTTTGTATTCAAGTGAGATGAATGACATTCTTAAAGAAGGTTTTTACAGCTGAATTTTTTCCTACCTTGCACTTTGCCTATTAAATTCAATATGCATACACCACTATTTCACTGCTTTATTTATTTTTGTGTTTGTGTACACATACAAATGCATACCGCACAGAGAAACCCTCAGTTAATAACCTCCAAGAAGTGAAGGAGAAAATCTGGGGGAGGGTAACTGTTATCTAACTTAGTTTAATTCAGTATGCAAAATACCTTCATAATGATTAATACAGACATTATTAAGAAATTGAAATATTGAGTATTAAAGTCAATGAGAGAATGAAAGAAAATTAAAAGTCACAGACAAGGGAGAAACATGTTTCAAAATTAAACAAACAAAAAAGATGAAAAGTAATTGACACAAAGATCTATAGTACCAGAAGTTATTTTAGACATAAAACTTTGCAGGATTGAGTTCTACAAAATGAGTGTGAAACAGCAGATTTCTAGACAAGATCTTCCAAAACTCTGGTTTTTAAAAGCCTGGGTAGATTAAACGGACAGGTAGGAAAATTAAATACAGAAGTGAAGGCAATGGAGTCAGGGAATTTGTCAGGCAGAATTGAATGACTAAATTCTACTACGAAGAGAAGCACTGCATCATGATATGGTTTGTTTTGTTTTTGGTTTTTTTTTTCATAAAACTACATTAAAGGAAAAGACATTTCTGGCCCTTGTTAGAATCAGATTTCTCTCTCTCTTCATCTTTCTTGTTATGACTTCTTACAACATCTCTTTATAACTTGATAAATTAAAGAGTCTCCCACTGGGAAAGCCACACCTGTTATGCAGTGTGCTCTTATATGTTAGCATCACAGAGTCTTATAAAAGTGGACTGGAAGAAACATCGCAAGCTCATGTTGTTCAGCTTCCCACTCAAAGCCAGGCTACTGTCAATACCAGATCAGGTCAACAGTGTCTTTTTCCAGATAAGTTTTGAAAACCTCCAAGGATGGATATTCCACAGGCACTCTGGGAAACTTGTTTCAATGCAGCATTGCTAACATAATGATTTTTTCTAATGTTAAAGTCTGAACCTCCCAAGGTGCAGCTTGTGACTGCTTCTCCTTATTTTACCACCTGCTGCTACAGAGAAGAATTTAGCCTCATCATCTCTGTAACTCTTCCACAAGTAATTGTAGCCTACTATTGGAGGCTCTTTGCCAGACTAAACAAGCCCAAGCTCCACCGCTTCAACCTAGCTTGTGTGCTTCAGGCTCCTAAAAATCTTTGTGGCACTTCCCCTGGACCCTCTCTGCTTCTCAATACCCTTTCTGAACTGGGACACCAAAAACTAGAGTCTCACTCCACATGCAGCCTCACCAGAGCTAAGTAAAAGGGGATAATTTTCTTTTAATGAGGCCCCACACTTGGGTATTGCCTGAAGTGGAATGAAAGCATACTGCTGGCTAATATTCAAGTAGATGTTAGGTAATTCCACCTTAGTTAGGGCTTTGCACTTCTTATCAGACTTCATGAGGCTTCTGTTGGCCCAATCTTCAAATTTCCTAAGGTCATCCTGATTCAAAGCTGTACTGTTCAACATATCAAACCTTCTCCCTCTCAACATCAAGCCATCCTGGTCTTCTGATAAGCAAAACATGTTTAATGTTGACATTTTTCAAAGTAAAATATATTCTTCATCCTTTTCAGATCCTTGATGTATGTCTTTTTTTTTTTTTTTTTATTTGTAGATCTGGTACCAATAACAGTCACACTAAGGAGAAAAAAAAATGACAACTACAAGTTTATATCTTCAAGCCCTCTTAAAAAAATTCCATGGTCCTCTGACCTACAGTGCTACCCTTACAATTCATGTTCAAATAAGTATGCGTTCAAGTCCCTTTCCAATTCACTCCTATTCAAAAAACAATCTCCATTCTGACAACATAATTTAGTTTTTTTCCTGTCAAACCTAAATTATGACAAGCACAGGCTGGTGATATTGCATCTAAAGAATGTGAGAAACTACCTGGGTGCTGCGCAGTAATACCTTCATTCTCATCTAGTGTAGCATGATCAATGGGCTTGCAAAACATCAGGAATCCTTGTCCACAATAGAGAATCCTATTTGAGCAACTGGAAGACTACTATGGCTCTAGGATACCATAAGTCCTCAAAACTGTAAATTGTATTTATTAAAAAATTAAACATAGGAAATCTCCAACTTTAGACATTGTTTATAATTCTACAAACACCAGTTGCCCACACAGATTAATTTCACTCCTCAAAGTGCTGTATATGTCTGAGGAAAAATGGTTCAATAAAAAAATATTGCATTAAAAAATAGTAACATGACTCTCATTTAACACAGCAAAACTAAAGTGCTATCTCATCTCTTTTCACAAGACAGTCTAAAAGATACCTCCTCAAAGGCAAAAGACCCATATGATGTTTTCATCAATGTCAAAATGGAATTAGTGGTGCAAGTTCAATTCTGCTGGTGCTGGCACACTACTATCACATTGCTGTGTCAAACTGTGGTGAAGTTGATGAAGTAATTTGGATTTCTTCCAGGGTTCTTATATCCAGGAAAATGTCTAGCCATTACCACTAAACAGCTAATTTTTAAGTCACATTTCTGTAACGATGGGATGGCTATTTGAAATATATATTTTACAGAATGCACACAGATTGTTAAAAGAAAAATTTCCTGGAAGATGAAGTCAGAATCACAGTGTCAACGCTACTGTGTCAGAGTATATTTAACTTTATAAGTTGTCTGATGAAACTGAGAACATCTCACTGAAGTGAAAGGGTCACTTCACAGCAGTTACCGTAAAGTGCAGAGTGTGACTCAGAACTCTTTCCCACATGAAGAGTTAAAAAAAATAAATAATAATCTCTGAAATTCAAGAAATGCAAAGTTCCAGTACACACCAGGCAGCACTGCAAGATCTCAGTTCTCTCTAGCGAACTTCAGACAGAGCACTGCAGGCACAGCTAGAAAAGCCACCAAGCTGTATCTTCTTAAGTACAGCAAAAGCTTCTGTCAGAGCAGCTAAAGCAAATACCTGTAATGTCCAACTTGCACTAAGCCACTACACCTACACTTTACATACCAACCCGTGTTGGCTCTACCTAAATGCATACTGTTCAAATGAGTTTACTTTACAAAGCTATCCAGATCACTTAGCATAATTGACCTTTTATTATTTATCAATATGTAATTTGTTTACTGTGGACTATTAAATAAAATAAAATTCAAAAGTAATCAGATCAAATTAGAAAACAAGAAGAGCTTTTCAGGGCCTGGAAGCTCCTTTAAGAGTGGTCATAGAGCAACTGATTCTGGCTTTTCATCTTTAATGACTGTGAAGTAAGTAGATGAGTTCAGAAGCAATGTTACTCTGTATAGAAATCTAAACAGTGGCACCGTTGCGTACCACACCAAACATATTTAAAAAGTATCTGAGATTCAAGTTAAAATGTCTGAAGGAATTCAAAGCGAGTATGTATTGAACTATTTTCCAGTTTTAAAGAGGCTAATATAGCAGTCTTGTTTCTACAAAATGTCACATTTAAGCCTATACCCAAAATAAAATCTTATTTTGTGAAGAGTGAATTAGTTGTTTGTGCAAGTGTCAGCTCACCAAAAAATGGACCCTGATTTTATATTAATTTAAAAAAAAAAAAAAACAACCAAAAAACACCAAAAAAACAGATACATGTGCAAGGAGATACACCTACATTATACAGTTAATCTAGTAAGCACACACCTAACACCTTGGAAAACACTATATTGCTCAAATTACCAGTGTTTAGACTTCAATCCTTCAGGCACCTAATACAAAATTGTAATTACTGATTACAGAAACTAGAAAATAATCATTTTTGACAGGTATTTCATATGAACTAAGGAATAAATGATTTCAGAACTGACTGATTATTTTTTCCTCCATTTTAAAGTAACTCAATTTTCTTTAGACATGGATTAGAAATGGGATTACTCAAAACAAGCCAAGTAAACATTAGTATTGCAGTATCTGGGAATTGAAATACCAACTGAAAAAAACTGTTATTTTTTGAAAAGACTGATTTTTAAACACAACTTTTTATATACAGCATTCAGTGAGGATATCTTAGTACACAGAAATCGTACCTCCAAAGAAAAGCATAATTCTCTTATTCTGGAGTTTATAAATGAGAAAAAAGTCCTTGTCGCGGTTTGACCCTAATTGGCAACCAANAACTATTTGAATGACTGTAGAACTTAATATGATGACTATGGCATTTAAAGTTCATGCCTATGTGTATGTGTAGAAATACATATAACAGACACAAAAATGTGCTGCTAAAAAGGGTAAGACATTTTTCAAAATCCACTAAGTCTTTATCTTCTCAAAGATACACTAAAGCTGGTTTTGCCAGACAATCTACTAGCTAACCCACTGGTTGGTCTCCAGTCTAATAAAAATGATAATAGAATTTTTATAGGGCTACAAAAGCTGAATTTTTAAAGTTTATACAACATTTTGTTCATTTTAGAAATCAAATACTTGGTTAGAAAAGGCAAAATATGCACTGAATTTTGCATAAAGATCATGCCATTCAAAATAATGTATGTAAAACTCATTGGTGAGATGCCAAGAAAAGGGCAAAGCATTTTCTTAAACATGAAGAGAGTAATTTCCCAAAGTTTATTGTTATAAGTGTAGAGCATGCTATAAAGCTGTTGGAACTGTGGAATAAAAAAATTGTATTTGCAATAGCACTTTTCTTGATTACTGTGGATTAGCATATTTATGAGGTTACTCAGCCTCAGGTTTAAACCCACAAATCAAAGGTTTATATCAGCATGGGTAATGGATTACACAGAAGTCTATGGCCTACGATATCCCAAAGGTACCTGTCTTTCAGAAGAGTTATGTATATAATACCACTTTGTAGAAATTACATTTTCTGATCTTTTTGTGTGGTGCTTGGTGATTCCCCTCTCTAATGTGTAAAACAACCAATGTAAAGCATTCCCATTCAGCAGAGAAATTCATTGATGTATCTTCTCGTTCCCCTCCTCACCTATTGATAAGGCCATGAAAGGCAGAGGCTTTAATTCCTTGATGTAAATAGCACTACTACAATGAGAGTAGAAGTAATTGTGAGCATATTTGATGCAATTAAACTTCTGAAAAGAGGAAAGAATCTGTATTCCAGCAGCTGTTCAGAGAACAAATACTTGAATTTTGTTCATTCTAGAAACAGCACGATCATAGAATAAACCTAGAATTAGAAAAATGCTCTCATTTTTTACACAGAGGTGAATGCTGACTACATTACTATTAATGGTAAATACCTACTCACTTTCTTTTGGCTTCAGAAAGACCAGTATTTCAGAGCAGAATGCTAAGACAAGAAATTGAAATGCTTAGTCCTGCCTCTCATGAAAGATTGTAACTAGCCAAAAGATAAGTCAGGAAGGTAGCTCATGCAGAACGGCTTTTTCAAGACTATGGGTACCCAAGTGAAACTTTTTTTATCATCATTGTGAAATGATGACAAATGAAGACAAAGAAACTTCATTAAGCTGTACAGAGAAAATGCCCATCAGCTTTCTTAGCATTTCAGTTTTTTACTCAAGATCCACATCTAATAGTTGGAGAAACAGGTACACAAAGAACAGTATGGGAGTCAGTTACACAGGTGTGCATGAGATTAAAGATAAGAGGACACATAATAACCTATACAATTTAGAATATCCAACCTAAAAAGATATGAGGAGAAAATAAAATGGATTAAGTTTTCTGTATTGTATGTATATTCCACTGAAGGAAAAGTGTGGGTTTTTCCATGTGAGGGGTGATGTCCACTTATCTATACAAGGGGCAAGACTATTCTCACAGATCTGCTGCTGAAAGAACAACAGATCACACTAATGTGAAAATAGTAATTGCTTCAAATAAAGTGGAAGTGGTTAACTGACCTAAAACCCCTCAGCATACTAGGAAGGAAAATATATAACATGTAAGGAGGAAAATGAGTTTAATGTTCTTCCTTGAAGAGGTGATCAAAATCCAGAAAGTGACAACTGAGACTTTTACAAGATAAAATGAAAATTAAATGATGAGGATTAACAGAACACATTGTCATCCAATTTTGTTATGTTAATTTTACTCTCTTTCATTTAACTTTTATCCTTCATTTGAAACTCCTATTACATTGCCGTAATAAATTTGGGAAAAAGCAGAGACAACTGACAGCTCTAGATTCTATTCAACCTCACAATACATTCTGTGGAGTCAGGGTGTTATATCACTGATATATCATATATCATATCATTGACTGATATGCTGTCACATCCAGGAAAGTATTTGTAAAAGATGCAGAGAAATGTGCAATGCTAGTAAGCAGCAACCTTTGATGTCATATTTTTAGTGACTTGCAGTAATTAGGTGGGGAAAGGTGGGCGAGTAACTGGTTTCAGGCAGATTCAGAATGATGTAAACCAAAGAGAAGAACAGGACCTGCTCAACTGAAACCGATTTCCAAGAAACTAGGATAGCCTTGCTAGCCTTTTGGCAATGACACAATGAACACACTGACAAGGTACTGGCAACAGCCATTTCTGTGAAACAACGTTTGTAACAAAAGCTCTATAACTAAAATATAGAAAATACAGTGTAATATATGAGACATATCATCTAGAACTGTGATCTTGAAGGCTACCTGCAAAGTTCAGAATGGGTTGTTCCCACCTCATAGACAAATGGCAAGGCCCTTCATTCACATTCACTTTAATTCATAAAGGCCTTCATTATTTAGAAGAAAAAAATATTCAAAGTTAGCAGCACTGAGAGTACTTTTTACTCTCATTTTTTAAATGCTGTATTTCCAGGTATATTTTCCAGAAGCTCTAATTTTTTAATTAGGCATGTGCAAATGAAGAGTAGCCATTTGGGCGTTGAACAGCTTTAACAAAATCTAATCTAAAGAAAATAAACACATTTTTCTGCTACAGCACTTTATGCTTTCATAGAGCAAAGGAAAATAATTTTCAAGAGCTCTACATAATTATAATGCTGGCCTGAACTTTGTTGAGACATAGGTAGTGCCTTTTCCTTTCCCATGTTGAATACTTCATACCAACTTAAGGCAGAAATACTAAGATTGCTTTTGGGGGTACTTGTTCAGCTATCTAGATTCTTTTCATTTGAGTAGGAGCAGAGAGGGTGCCTGCAGAGCAGAATTTGATCCCAAAATAACGAATAAACATCTTCTGACAAAACAAGGATATGAGTCAGTGCAAAGATCCTTCATGAAAAAACCGTATAGATAATGAATTCAGTTTCTGTTAAACAGATGTATACTTTGGAATTCTGAAATACCTCATTTGCTGTACTGAATCTATATGGCAGGGGAGTTAGGCGATGAGTAAGAAACCTATTTGGAAAAGTAAGTCAAGTAAAGATTCGGTATCTTCCAGCCTTCCTCTATGCTTCGGTAAAATAATTTCTACTTTTACCTAGGGACATGTTTCTGAAGAGCAATATGGTAATTTCTAGGAAATCCTTTAACAAAACTTTGTTTCCTAAGAATCAAAGCTACAGAATGTAGCTCTGCCTGTCCTGCATGAACAGCTTTGGACTCCAAGACTGATTTTAAACACACAACATAGAAGATTAAGGGTCTTAAAAATTCAGTGCCTACAAGATTTGTAACAAGAGTACAAGGGAGATGGCCTCAAATATACCAACTGAAGGAAAGTCATCTACATAAATGCACATTTTCTCAGACTTCACAGAAGCAAATGGAAGAAAATATTTATAAAAGCATCAATTGTTCACATTAATTTTAGACAGAACATCAGGATGAAGTATCAGGTTTCCTGCAGAAACCTAGGAAATTTGAGGTTGCTGCTTGCTCCCATAGCTACTAGTTTTGACAAGGTTGTTATTGGCTAAGCTGGCCCAAAAAAACACAGGCTTTTGAACAGCCTTTAAAGGGAAAAATTACTTTTCTAAAATATGGAAAAGGAAAAAGGTTTTCCTTAAAAAAAAAATGGAAGTGAAAACTTGGTTTAACCATGAAATATTTTTCTGGAAAGTTTTAGAAATAAAAAAAAAACAATTTTCCTCCAAAAAAAATCCTACAAAATCATCATATTTGACAAACTTGAATTATTGCACTCTATAAGCTTGAGCAGGCTTTGGTAAGAGTGGTATTGAGCAGGGCACAGAGGAACAAATATTAACAATGCCATTCCCAAAGAGATGAATACCTTAAAAGACAATACAGACTATCTGGCTTCAAGCACAGGAAGGTGTTGAAAAATAAAATCAAGAAATTAAAATCATACCGTTTACTCCCTGCAGGGTGACCTTTCTCACATACAGATTTTAAAGGTATCTTTCTTGCCAACAGCCATATGTAACAGATATCCTCAGAGTATTCCAGGAAAGATTTTCAGTATGCTTTCTGGGACAAGAATACTGCAGAAAGATATCTTCAACCAAATGCATTGACTCTCAAAAAGAAGAGTTGGGTTTTTTTCCCCACCAACGGTTACAGAAATTCCCAAGATCCCACTGTACCGTACACACTTTTGTCCAAATGAGAACTTACCCATGGTTTTCACTAAGACAAAAACATACTTATAAAAAATTGAGAAGATTTTGTGTATTTATTATTTCTGAGAACTAATGCTTAATTGCTTTCTAGCTGCAAGTGAGTTTGTTTTGTAATTATTTTATGCATCTGTAGAGGGCTTAATGCTGATTTATGTTGTTTACTGAAATCTTGACTTAGCCTGTTGGGAAACAGTTCAACGAAAATAAACCATGTGACCATATTCAAAGGTTACAGGGGATTTTCACAAATTAGACATTCTATACAGCAACATTCTTTCAGTACAAATACATTCTCAATAATAATTTTTAAAAAATGGTATGTTAAAGTTTTTTATATAACAATTGCCTTTTTAAACCTGAACCTAAATCAGATCAAACTGAAATACAGGAAATTTCATTTAAACATAAGAGATTTTTTACTGCAAGGTATATTGACGACTGGAACAAGCTGCTCAGATAGGTTGTATATTGATTCTCCACCCTTGGAGTTATTCAAAACCTGACTGGACAAAGCCCTGGACAACTTGCTTTAGCTGACCTTGCTTTGAGGGGTCAGACAATCTCCAGATGGTTCTTTCCAACCACAATCATTCTGTGATTCTATGGTTAGGCATGATTATTTTCCTTCTCACAGGTCATTAGTATGGGTTATTAGGCTCCTGTGCCAGTAACAGGAGGCAAGACAGAAAAAGGGTTTCAGAGAGATTTAATTTTCTCTCTATTTTTCCAAAGTTGACAAGTGCAGAGACATCCACATTAAAAATGTTAATTTAAAACAACAAAAACTATCTAAACCAAACCAAACCAAACTTTTTTCCATATATTTTACCAAAGACACCTACGCTTTTAATTAATTTCAAAGCAGTTTCATAAAATAAGGGACATCTTGTGAATGTCTATTTGATATCACGAAGAAAAATAAAAGTACCAACTGATCTCTTGATAGCAACAGAGTGATCATTCGAAGTTTGTTATATCAAAAGTTCCTGAAAAAAATGCCCTGATTCTGGTAATTACAACAAATGTTTAATACTACAATGTAATCTAATATATATTTACTGCAATATGCTTTTGCAGAAGCACCAATATAATACTTATAGTTTGCAAAGAGCACTTCCATGCTTTTTCATTAGTGGTCTGAATACTTGCATTGTGAAGTGATTATATACTCAATGACTCAATCTTTGTACAATACCATTCCTTTAATTTTAACCTGCTATATTGGGTTTGCACGGCAAGGTTTTGGTAGTGGGGGGACTACAGGGCTGGCTTCTGTGAGAAGCTGCTGGGAGCTTCCCCCATGTCTGATCGAGCCAATGCCAGTGGCTCCAAGACAGACCTGCCGCTGGCCAAGGCTGAGCCCATCAGCAACAGTGGTAGTGCCATATTTCAGAAGGGGGCAGGGGAGAAGAGGAACAAAGCAAACAAACAACTGTGCAATTGCAGCCAAAGAAAGGAGTGAGAATATGTGAGAGGAACAGCCCTGGAGACACCAGGGTCAATGAAGAAGGAGGGGGAGAAGGTGCTCCAGGTGCCAGAGCAGAGATTCCCCTGCAGCCCGTGGTGAAGACCATGGTGAGGCAGGCTGTCCCCCTGCAGCCCATGGAGGTTAACGGTGGAGCAGATATCCACCTGCAGCCCAAAGAGGACCCAACACTGGAGCAGGTGGATGCCCAATGGAGGCTGTGACCCTGTGGGAAGCTCACGCTGGAGCAGGCTCCTGGTAGGACCTNCTACTAAAGAGTTAAAATTGTTTTTCCTAACAGAAAAGCTAGAAGGCTGATCACATTTTATGAAAATTAATTGAGCCCACAAACCTGATGGCACCCCTTTGGCCCCCTTTTGCTATTTCTTGATTAGGGATTTATTAAACTGCTTATTATCAAGCTGTTGCAATTTAGAACATTTATAACAACTGTATCCAGTAATTGAATGTTAAACATGTCCTTTACGTGAATCAGGTGAATGTGATGGCAGGTCTAATTTTACATAGAGAAAAGTTGGAAAGTTAAAATGTATGTGACATAGGAAAATAGAAATGTGGAGAACAGAACAGGGTGATCAAATCTAGTCTCCCACAGTGAAAGGCGTTCCATCATGATGGCTAATTTACCAAGGTCTACAGAACACTCAAGACTCATGCTGTAACTCAGACACAAGCTGCATTTGCTGGTATTCAAAATAAAATCCTACATGGGAATAAAAAACCCCCATCAGTTAAGGAGGAAGGGTGCTGTGGTTTAACCCCAATC
>VZTL01070720.1:0-13908 GCA_013400535.1 Scopus umbretta
TTAGCTGCCAGCTGGGGCTAAACTACGACAGCAAGACAGAGCAAGGTCTTGTATGCCTCATCCCTGCATTTGTGGATAACAAAATATTTATAAAACCATTTCTAAAAGTGAAATTTTTGTGTTTGGTTGTCCTGACCAGTTTAGTCATTTGATGACTGCGATGCTGCATCAGTATCTTCCGAGTCTAACATTACTCCCTATCTATGTCAGCACATTAGAAGTGTTACCAAATGTTCCTTTGACCAGTGTAGGAGCACAAGTGCCAGGGTGTACCCCAGAATGTGCTCTGACCTGGAGACTCTAACTCATGCCTCTAAAGTTATCTGCATCCCAGCTAGACCCAATACAAACACATTGATTTGATTACCATAATTCATTTGCTGAATCGCCTGCCAAGCTTATTGGCAAATTCTTGCTTACATCGTGCTCAGTAGCCAGATTGCTGGTCACACCGCTTGTTATGCCATGACTGGCACTTCACACTGACTTCCAGGGATGGTTCACAGTGATATTCAAGGGCCTGCAATTCTTGCGACCATGGGCTGGGTTCTCCTTTGCTGGTTTAATACTTTCACCTGTGCTTACTATGACAGTGAAGGCACAGTGAGTACCTCCTCCACTGTTTAAAATCTTAGGTGAAATTCTCAAAATTATCTGTAACAAGTCTCAAAACCTACAGAGTTGCCACAAAGCTAACTTTTCAAAGGGCATTTAGGCCTGGCAGCGGAATGAAGCCTAGTCCAATGCGCACAACTCAGTTAAGCACCTGCACTCACTCTGGAGTAGCTGAAGAGAGCTAGGCATTTAGCATCGGTTACAGAAGCCAGAGGGTGGTCACAATTAAGAAGAAATGCTGAAAGGAGGCATGCCACAAATGTACCCCGCTGGAGCTGACTCACCAGGGCACACATTCTGCCTCTCTATCTCCCTATGTAGAGAAATAGGTAAACACGTGCACACTGGACAATGTAAGTGGTATCAGTGTCATTATCCCACTAGTTTTTACAAGCCCTAGTCTGCGTAAGAGGCCACTAGGGTCTCAGGGAGCTGTGGTCAATAGGGTTTTGGGGGTCTCCTCTCCCCTTCTCTAGCGCCCTTCCATTTCCCAGCGTATTTGAGCCCCCTGGAGAAATGCAGAGCTCATTCCGCAGTGCAGACAGCAGCACAAAGTGGCTCTGCCATGCTGAGACCCATCTCTCCTATGCTGACACCCGCCCCACATGCAGGCTCTGCAGATTTTTCGGTGACAGCATATAGCTGAAATCCAGAAATCTTCGATGTTCAAGTGTAGACAATCCTGATGCCTTGGATACATGACGGTATGTTCTCCCCTACTCAGTGGTTCTGACTGTCACCTCAGGATGCATTAGGCCAAAAAGATTAAGAATGTCTCTCTAGCCTAACTGCTCAAAAACCTATCAGGGAGAGGAAGGCCTTGTTTCAGACCTTATTGCACGATCCAATATCCAAAACACAGAGGAATATATTCATCAAACTGGACCACAAGACCTTCTCCCAGTGGTGGTAGTGAGTAGGACAGGAACACAGCTTCAAATTTCCCGGAATTGTGCTCTAACCATTTAGCCACTGGAGAAAAGCTGGAGAGGAACTAGCACTGCCACCTCTTCTATCAAGCCTCCTTCACATCTAATCTTCCTTTTTTCTATCTTGCTTGTACACTACAGCTTTCTCTTACAACTAAGATCCTACCAGCCTTTTGCAGGTAGATAATGAGCAAAACTCTGGCCAAACTACAATGTGCTACTAAAAGCAATGTGACCGAGTTGACGAAGGTGTAGCCTTGAGCTAATACAACCTTGTTGCTAAAGAAGTGCTCAGCAGTGTATTAACATACAACCACTTTGGTGATCTCACAACAATGGCAGAGCAAATTTGTCTGACTGCTGTGTACTTACATACTGCAGTGCACCTACCTTACCTCATGGTTGTACGAGGTACCTATTGGTACACAGACTGGTTTAGACTTTCAGATTATGAAGTCTCCAAAAGGTAAGTTTCAGGAATTTTATATCCATAGCCTTTGGTAGCCCTAGCTCCTACATCTCACTGAAGGTCAAGGGGTCTTAAGTGTTAAATTACTCAGGCATCTTGAAGATTTGCTAACACCTTTTCTTCTGGTATTCTTAGCACCATAATACATGGGATTCCTGCTCTCAGAGACCGTCTTCCACGTCCGGTATGAACCCCCTGTTTGCAGTCAAGCACTTGGTTATCAGAGATTGCAGTTTCAGTCAGAAGTGCTATCCAGAACCTCTGATGAATGATTGCACTGCACAGTGTATGTAGGAAGCAGTCCTAGGTGGCAGATACATGCTCTAACCTACGTTTATATTCCTGGGGGAACCTGCCAAAAAAATACATCATCTGTGATCAACAATTGAATTCCACCCATTTTAAAGACAAATTTCTCAGGCAAACCTCTTGCGTGTATCAAAATTTGTCATTTGAGTTAGAGTGGCTTCTAATTCTCTGTTGTGGTTTAACCCNCATAACTATTTTCGTATTAGTGCTCTGACCATACTTCAGCAATACCATCACACTGACTCTCCCCCTTCGCGCTAACCACTTTTTTATGTCTTGTCCCCATCCAAAATAAGCAATGGCTTGCGTTCAGTCCCATGGAGATCACAAGCAACTGAAATCAATTCTTTCCAATGCTCTGCTACAGATACCTCTGATAGCATCAGTTATTAAAAAAAAAAAAAAAAACCAAGATCATGAACACATTCTCTAGAAAAGAAAATTAAATGTGCATGGTTTCTGCGTGAAAGGAAATCTTAGGTATTGCTTATCTATCTTTGTCTTTAGGAGAATACTGTTCTTTGAGGAGAACTGCATATAGCAATTAAGAAAAATTAAACTGCTACCAAAAATGTCCTCTTCCAAAGATGTTCAGTTGTGACCATAATGTATAATAACACAGGGTGCTTTTTTTTTTATGCAGATGAAGCTAAAATTGGAAATAAAAATATTTAATTGACTCAACTGGCAAAAGTTCCATTTAATTCCATTGGCGTTTTGCCATCAGACCTGTAAGCATGTGGCTTTTGATAACACATGTTTAACTAACTCTTCCATATGAAGCCAGAAAGCAAATATGGATGAAGCTGTACTTGAGAACCGTGACTTTCCCAGTGACAGCTTAGGATTTGTTATATTTTAATCATAGTGGGATGGAGTGAGTAGTGATAAGTTTTGTGCATCACTTCAGGACACATCATAAGAGCAGAAGTTTACCCAACAGTAGAAGAACAACTGCATTTTCACAGCATCTGAAAGCTAGCAGTGCCTCAGCATAATTTTTACTACAGCTTTTATATTTTCCTACAAGTTGAGAAAACTACCCATGTATTATAAAAAGAACTGGGGGGAAAAAAAAAGAAAAAACCACACTGAATTATTGCTTTATTGTATTATTTTGCAGAAGTCCAACTACTTCCTCACGACTCGGAAGCCAGGCACCAGTTATTTAAGTCCCAGTTCATAAACATCGAATCAAAACAAAAGATGTTCAAACTAGCTGAAATAAAAATAGAAACCAGTGCTGTGCACTAGTTAAAACAGAGAGAGAGATGAGTGCTGTGAATAATCAGTGCTTGGGTTTGTTTTTTTTCAAACTGCTATATTTATGCAAATATGTGAGAGCAAAATTCTAGTAATTTGGGATTATGTACTATAGTGAACTGATAATACAGTGTGGCCTCCTTAACCTTTAAATCACCGGTCCAATTCAAATGGCCTGATGGGGCACCAATAAAATGTTAATGTTGCTAACAAATACTGAGATTGCCAGAGATGCTTCTTTTCACATCATTAGAAAAATACAACAGGTAAGAACCCCACAGTGTACGGTTAAAACAATAATCAACTGGGGAAACTAAATAACAAATGTCTTAGCGTGATCCTAATCCATTCATTTATGTCTACACTGGAAAAAAATAGATCTCAGCTGGCAACAGACACTGAGAATTTAATCTGTCGAGAATGACTTATCCTTTCTCACTGAGGTGGTCTTTCTTGGCAGAACCAGCTCAGTGTGTTACTAGCGAGAGAATACATCCAGGAATGGGACACTCTGGACCTAGAAGTTCAAGTGGAGGTTTCTAACAAAACTCCAAGACACTCTCTCAATCCAAGCCTCCTTCCAAAGCATCTGATTAACGCTTGGCAGAGTGACAAGGTAAACAAGAGAAAAGAAGTTATCGGGCAGGCAAGTTAGCAGGGAAGTTCACTGATGTCAAGATCTCTCACTGCTGACATTTTCCAGGAAAGCTCTCTTTGGTGCATGATTTCTAACCAGTCCCACATGCTGCTTTCAGAAGTTTCCCTTTCTCACAGGCTGGGATTGAATGGGTGGTGGGTAAGAGAGGTGAGTAGGAGGAAATGTCTAGCCTCCCCCCACCTTTTCTCTTCCCACTCTACCAGCATCTTGCCACTCAGGTCAGAGCCAGTAACGGGTTCTTGCAGCAATCCCAACAGTTTGAACTCTGAGGGGAAAAATGCAATATTCTACTAAATAAAAAAAACAGTCTTTTTTCCCTTCTAATGTCTACTGCTTTTTCGTATGCTCTATGGACACTGCTCTCACTGTTGCAGCGTATTTTCTGTACTCAAAGGTGGAGGCTGACTTTTCAGAGCTGCTAATCTGACACGGGTTTTGAACATTAAATTGACTTCATATACAACCAAAATGCTGATGACATCAGCAAAAAGAAACACATTGTTCATGAAGCCTTCCGAGTGGCTGGCTGGAGATCTTCAGGACAGGACTATACATTGTGACTTCCTGAACAAGTTAAATACAAACTATGCTTCAGAACACAGCAGGGGATGGGGTCCGAGTCCATTTACCCTCCTCTCTATATTCACCAGAAACGAAAAAACCTTCCATCCAGAAGCAGAGGAATTACTTCACTGTATGATATGGAGTTAGGAATCAAACGAGAATTAGGAACGCACAAAAACCTTCCAATCAATCTCCACATGCATGAAGCTGTGAAAACAATTTTTAATTTTCACTGCTGCGTTTTGTGGTTATCTTAGAGCAATTCCTTAGAAATGGATTCTGAAATATCCCAAGGGTCTGTACAACTCAGAAGGTATCTTTCTGTTAAATAAACTGCTACTACATCAGGCACACTATCAATCCAAAATTTCAGTTGCTTCTGAAGAAATTAAGTGCTCAAGGACTAGTAAATTATTCTACATTTTTTCCTAAGTTCTGAATGAGCTCCTTCCTCTTCCTTCCAGGTTCTGTGCAAGGCTCCAGTTACGTGAATGTCCTAAAAACCATTTGCACTCAACTCAAGCCTATTATTTTGTCTTTACGTTTACACATAGATTCTTTTTTCTTAAAACATTCTCATTTTAAGCTATAAATACTGTAAAACACTCCCAACATTTGGCATCACATTTTATGAAATTCTGCAGAGAGCCCTGGCTGACTGATTATAGCTCTTGAAGTATGCTTGATAAGTGCTTGCTCTCTACCAAGTATGAAATTCCCCACAAGCACTACCTGCCAAAGTCAGTCCCTTCTAACATCAGCTATCTGTAGAGACAGGAAAAGAATAATATTCTTTTTTAATGTGCTTTTACCCTTTCTGTACTCGCTCTACTACCAATGCTGTTTCCCAGATATTAATATTATCAGCAGTGGGTTAACCCACATCACGTTTCATTTAAATGACTGTATCTAATAACTGTGATTTTGTAGTACAGCATGTGGGTCTGGGCCTCAGCGCAGCAAATACAATAGAAAATACATGCTAAATGCCGGACAGGTTTCCCTTTTTGTAGCCTGGCATTTTCGTTCATTCCTGAAGCCCCAGCAAAATATGCTGTGTACTTAAACAGCTCCTGTCTGAGAAACCATTTAAAATACACTAGCATTTTAAGCAACTACCCTTAAATCTGCATTCAGTCTCTTTGGGTCACCACTTTCAAAGTCAGTTCCTCACTTGCTGTCTCTTCCAATTTTCTTTCCTACTTGCCTCCCACCCCCTCATTCCTCCTTTTTTCTGGACAGTATCTGGTCTTTGCTCAGACGGAGCAGGCAGCAGAATGACTGAGAGGCTAGTACCCTAAAGCTTGCCTCTTTTTTAAAGAAAGTAATTAGAATTACGGTCTTGAGGGGAAGAAAGGACTCACAGACTCACAAGTTCACTCAAAGACTTTCTTTTCAAAACAATGCTTTAACTCTGGTCATCAAGGCTACTGTGAAATACAATTATTATGCTCCTGAACTGAACAGCCCTCATAGCAATTAATTTTTAAAATCCCATTTTAGATTTTATACCAACAACACCAATTCATCGCTCTTGAATATCACATTTCTCTCTTGCATTTTTGGTCACTTCCTCATGTGATGGTCCTCAAAGCACTTTCACAATCACAGATCTACTCAGGACTACTTCTGTTAGTGCTACTCTGGTATGCCAGAGATTGCCAGGGCTGCACAGAGAGAGAGTAAATCAAAGCATGGAGCTTGTTTCTTTATTAGACATGCTGGAGAAGGAAAGGAGAAAGGAATCTAGCATACACACAAGAATACAGAGAAGAACTGCTGTAAACGAACAGTTAATTGTATTACTTTTTTCTGATCTCACCATTTCCTCTCCTTGATCCTCTCAACCTCTCATGAACTAGGATTTTTTCTCCCTTTTCTTCTCAACCTTGCTCCTTTCAGACTATCACAGCTTAGAAATCTTGAGACTGACACATTTCAAGTTTAGCAGAAAAGCTCAATCTTTCTCCAACACGAGTCTATCAGTTTTGCAGCTGCCTTTTCCAAGAGCTCCTTGGCTTATACATTTAGAGCTCCAGCTTACTTCAGAGTCCTAGAAAGATGAAAGTGTGATGTGATATGCCCAATTAGATGCCACCAATCTTCAGCAGTTTAGGCATTTAACCTCTGCCTGATCACACCTGGCAAAGCCTGCATTACCTTCATGACTGAGAGTGTCCAGAGCTTTCATTATGGTCTGTACTGACCTCACCAATCAACTGAGAAAACTATTGTTCTCACACTTAGGTAGCCATCAGAACGTATCAGGAAAGGGAGGTATATTTTTTTGTATGCAGAGTACGAAGCCTACCTCTTTCTCCTGGTCTTCCTGGTTGACCAGGACTCCCTGGAAACCCTTGCATGCCTGGTGATCCTTGTTCACCCTGTGGCCCTGGAGCCCCAGGCCGACCTGGCTCACCAGGAGGTCCTGCGATGGTTCGTGTTGAGACAGACTGGCTTGGAATCTGGTTCAGAATTGAGTTATATCTTGCCATATGACCTGTGGGGAAAAAAATGTCCTCATTTTCAAGTTGCAGTGGAGAATCTGGTTCAGCTAAGTTTGAACAGAGCACTGGCAGGTCCTCAAGGCTGTGGTCTGTTGTGCTTTGATAATATGAAGTTGTGTGCTTGTTGGTGGAGAAACAGTGGTTTAGGGAATACACAGAAAAGGGGAAGAACTATTGTGTAGTTTATTTTATTTCTTTGCTTTGATTTTTTTTTAATTTTATGTCTATACAAATTTAAAATTGTTACAGCGGAAGCTTCTGTGTACTATAATAGACTGGAGACAATTCAGGCTTTTTTTTTAGATGCCTGATGCTAATCAGCTCTAATTGGACATAAATCCATTTGAACATAAATCTAGTTGGAACATAAATCCTGACTGTCTAACTTAAAATGAACAGATCCCCTTGGACGGTCTGAAAAGCATCAAATATGTAATTGTGGCAGGAAAAGGTCCATTCTAGAGATAGACGCATATGAACTGTGGATGTACTTACCCTGGATGAGTTGTTCACACACTTGCCGAGCAACAGCACGCACCATTGCTTGGGACTGGAGATCACCCTGTATAACAACAGCAGCAGTGTCATAACACAATTTTTTGCAGCGTTTCTGACTTGAAAACGCTTAGAGCGATGAAAGACATTTATTATCCCTGAAAGATTATATCCTTATAGACGAGAAAAAAAGCCCCAAAAGTTTTGGGATTTCCTTGGTTCCCATTACTGTTTTTAGCCAGCAAACAAAGGTTGGAGAAGATAACCCTAATCAGAGATTTGGGAACGTGCTTAATGCCACATACTTCTCACCTTCAAAACATTACTGTAGCTGTATATAAGACAATGTCTGGAAAAGAAGGAAAGTTTGCCTGATTGCACAGAGAAAACTATTGTGACTGTAAACACAGAGAAACATAAATTGTGGGAGAAAGCTTTTTATGAGACAGAAGGCCAGACAGGAAAAAAACATGGTGGCTAACGTGAACATAGACTTACCCGCTCACCCCTTTCACCCTTAGCTCCAGGAGGACCCTATGAAAAGATTCAATACAAAATTAATTCTCATTTTATTCTTGCACAAAAATTCTAACACCTAAATGCTGTCTCCCTTGCAGCAATCACAGCAAAAGGAGAAAAAAACAAACAGGGAACATGGTTTCAGGAGGCTATGTGACAATAACAAATAGACGGTTTCCATTTCAGTACTCAACAAAATGTTCACCTTTGGCAATTACATGGTCACAATGACTTTCTCAGGGGTTTGTCACATACTGAATTCTCTTGTTCAAAATGTCAGCAAGGACAGGCCACCAGATGATGCATTTCACATGGCTGAAATGGGTCTAATCGCCACTGAGTATAAGGAAGAGAAGGCTGATGGGAGCCAAAATATCGGTCTGAAATTTGTAGCATTTGCTGCACTGAGACTCTGCATCTGCTATGAACAGCCAGCAATGGGATTAAACTGCACAGAAATTAAGTATGACGTTAAAGATAATGTAATACTGTAACGATGGTAAGGATCATTATGGATTGGAACAAGTTGTCTAGGACAGTTACAACTTCACCAATGGAGGATTTTGGGGTAGGCTAGACATCTCTCAGGAACTCCTGAAGTGAGGAAAGGTCTGAATGAAGAGGTAACCAGCTGACTGATGCGTGGTTAAAGCATGGTTATTCTATCCTGGGAAAGAAGAAACTCCTACAAAGACTGCAAGATTATTTCTAGGCCTCTTTTCTACCACTTCACCTTCTGGGAAAGACAGTTTTTGAAAGTAAATAATTTTTTACCCACCTAGCAGTTTTTTAAGAACTACTAGAGACTAAACATTCACAGCAGAGGTCTTACATGACCCACAGGAATATCTACATTCTAGGAAATCTAGTTCGATATCTGGAACATGTGTTTGGACAGGAACTGAATAGTCAGCGTGTTATACACTGATAGTAATAAGCTCCATAGCTCATCAAATCTCCTTAGTAGATTTCATGATTACACTTAGAAACTATGCAGAATGGCGCATTAGGTTATTATCTTTGCTTATATATTATCAGTCATTCACTTCCACTTAACCAAATAAAAATGCTTGCATTGCACTAAATCTCCACAGCAAACTGGATTTGAAAAAAAAATTCTATTTT
Organism: Scopus umbretta; assembly: GCA_013400535.1. NCBI lineage: Eukaryota > Metazoa > Chordata > Aves > Pelecaniformes > Scopidae > Scopus > Scopus umbretta. The sequence goes on from VZTL01070720.1 coordinate 9,454, forward strand.
ACAAATCAAGTCGGAAGTACACACTGTCACATTCTGATGCCTGTAAAAATCAAATAGAACATTCACTGGAAAATACATTGAGCAGGCTTTATAATTAACTAAGTGGTCAAATGTTAAAATGTGAATACACAATATTATCTGAACTGTTACAGAGAAAAAGAGGTCCACTGCAAATCTTCTCTTTTACATAATTTACGCACTCATTTTATAGTTGTATTCCTTTCTTATAGATAAACTGGGTTTTTTTTAATAATAAAGAAAATAATATCTGAAAGACAAACTTAGTATTAGAAGTTCCTAATACTTTTTTTTGGTATAGAGGGTGTAATTTGTCAGTGAAACTGATGGTCAAATTTATAACAACATTCTAGAAAAAGCCCTGATCATTAGTCACAATTGCCCTGATATAAACCCAGAGTAACCATGAAAGCCAGTTTTTTATTCGTGCAATATTTTCACAGTTTGAAAATCAGAATAATATTTTGGAAATATTCAAGTTAATAAATGGCATACTCTAATTTCCTGAGAGTTGCTTGAAGTGCAAAGCAAAAGAAGGAATTACACACAGACTACAAATTCACATACTGTTACATTTAACTTTTGTGTTGTAATTTTGTGTTTTGACTTTCTAATCCCTATATTCCAAACATTGTATGTAAGATCAACAAATAAATTTAATTATGAAGAACGAACAAAGAAAGACCAATATGATGTTCCGCTTAACCACTAACTGCAAACATATCGTAAGCTATAAATATTGAGTAAAACAGTGAAGCCAGAATCAGAAACCAATTAATCCACAACAGCAAATAGAACAATATTAACTAATTTTACTCACAGGAGCTCCAACATCACCTTGTGGCCCCTGGCTTCCAGTAACACCTGGAACACCTGGAGCACCAGGTATGCCCTACATGGAAAAAGAGAAAGAAAATACTTAGTAATGATGACAAACACCCCCCATTAATCCTGATGGGAGAAGTAACTGTATGATGGAAAGTTCACAAAGCAGACAGTACACAGACAGTTCTGCAAGTCAAAGACTGGAGATGCTGGGAGAGAGGACTGGGAAGTACATGTTGCAGGAAAAAGAGCACCGAAAGCACAGCTCTGAGAAAAGCACTCGAGAAAAATGGACCCGTGTTGTTCGCTTTCTGAAACAGGCAAAGATTGCGAAACCACAAGACTAAATCCTGTGACGTTACTCTTGTGTTCAGGGAGGATGACTCAGAATGTTCTGTGTAAAAAGAACAGTATTGCTCTTCAATACCATCAGCAGTTTCACCTAATGTCTTAAATCTATCAAGAAGGCATTAATTTGCCTAGCTGCCCTAGCTGAGAAGGATGAGACTGAATCCAGAAGCAACATACATCTTGCTTTGAAGGCTGAATGTGGCCTCTGCTGTCTTTCTTGATTACTCTATAAGAGCATTTGAATACCTGCGCTCACCTCCAGCCTCCAGACGAAGCAAAACTGGGCTTCGTCAATTTCAAAAAATTGAAGCAAAAACTTCAATTAATGATCCTAATTGGATTTTCTTACAAAAAGAAAGTCTTGTTTCAAATGTTAAGTGCACTAATTCCCTTTATATAGTGCAGTTACTTGACTAAAAACAAGCTATCAATCTATTGATGGAACAACTATCTCACCTTCCCATGGGAGACATTTTTTCTTGAGCTACGTAAGAGTGGAAAGAAATTACACTGGACAAGCAGCTCTCTGCCAACCCCATGCATCATGAGAATTTTAACTTCCAAGAAGAACCTTTGGCCTTGGCCTATCCACTGAAGCCTAGATAACAGAGTGACCTACAATCCCCCCAAATCCTGCTGACTTTTTTAGTAACAAATTCCATGGACAATACTCACCATTGGTCCAGGAGGTCCTTGTGGGCCTGTGGGTCCATCTTTGCCAGGAAGGCCCTATAAAAGAGAAACATAAGCAATTTTATCAGCTTTTCATATGTACTTCATGAATCTGTTCCAATTCATCTAGAAGACTTCTTTTTTTCTTTTTTTTCTTAAATTAATAACCAGTGGTAGTGGTTTCTTAGAAGAAAATGCCCTTATTTGCCCTGGGGAGGGTTTATTTCTGAAAAGGAGCTATAGCATCGCCGATATTTAGAAAAAAAAACAATCCAGCTAGTCTCACAATACTTTTGAAGTAAGAAGAAGCAATGCAAAACTCTTTGTACTGGCAATTTTCACCTCTGAGTGAATTTCGTTTATAACATTGCTGTAGTAAGGTAAATGAGAGCATTTGCTGTCAGACTTCTTGACCACAAGATAGGTCACACTTCCACATCTGTTCTCACTGGCTGCAACTAGTCACAGTCCCGCTGATTAAGTGCTGAAAGATGGCAATTGAGAGTCTATCTCTCTGCCCAGCAATACTGTACATATTACTAGCTATCACCGAGGTCCTGATTCAGGAAGCAGCAGGAATGCTCATGTGGTTTACATTATGAACGTGCTTCAGAGCTTCCAGAAATGAGAGCCAAAAACTAAAGATAACTTGGAAACTGGAAAGCAAGCAAATCATAGAAAAAAAAGACTGACCAGATGTAGAAGAAAATACACTATTAATAAAGTATTCTTGCAAATTAACCAGTGCACGTTTGGTAGGCACATGCTATAAAGCTGTTTCTGAACAGCCTGGTGATAAGTCAATTCTTTAATTACTACAGAGACTGAAAAAGAGAAATATGATCTTATCTCTGGCTCAAGACCAGAATATGGAGGTGAGAATAGAAGGAAAGAGAGGGTTTGAGAGAGTTTATGCTGACACACACAGCAAAAAAATATTCTAGGCCTCAGTATCTCATAGAGCTTCAGAAAAAAAATTCACATCTTTTTCACTTTGTACTTTTTTTCTGAAACTTCACTTCTGACACTGTTTTAGTAATGAATATAGCATGAACTACTAGTTTTATGCTTTACATAATTTGGAAACTATGATTCAAACCTGCTATCATATGGCATTAAAAAAAATGGCTGGGAATATTATCTGCCATGTACCTGGAAAGGATTTTTTAAAATTCCACTAGCAGGGTGTTTCGATGGTAAAATAAGCCACATAGTCAACTCATTATGCCAGCTATGCATCCTTAGGCTTGATAAGGAAATACTTTCCTATTTCACAGTGTAGCCAGATGGTTCCTGAAGCTTCAAGGACCAGAACAGCTCTCCTGTCACAGTAAGAACTAAAGCAAATGTAACAGCTAAGTGGCATTGAAATAAAGATACTAAGTGGTGTCTCTATCACAGTAGCTTTGAGACGTATATGGAGAAAAGATTGCAAGCCTAGCTGAATTAAATAAATTTGCAAAGGAAACTCTTCAGTCTTCTAGAGGAAACAGAGAATGGTATAAGGAACTTTGAAATGCTTTAAAAATTATAAAATATGGTTTCTGATATTCTCTGGAAGAAGCATTTAGCTGTGAACCACGTTTTGAAAAATTCAATGATAGCTATTCCACAACATGGAAGTCCCTAAAAGATAATGCAAACTAGTCTTGGTTTTGTAACAATAAAACCTTCAGGAAGACTGATACCTTCATATTTACAAGTATGTTTCACTTTTTAAAGCAAAGATTTAAAATCTACATTTATTCTTGATCAGTCCTAAAGCAGGATAGAAACTGGTTGGACCTTCTTAAGGGCTTAATTTAACTAGCAGGAGGGGAATAGAGAGCTTTCCACCGACTTCTAGGATCTAGTGTGGATTCACACAAACTTCTAAAGAAAAATAATGCTGTATGTCCCTCCCTTTCGCATTCCAGTCAAAGAGCAGAACTAACAGTATGATCCGAATTACATTTTCTTTGAATATATTTCACAGTTTGTTTCTTCTGAGCAGTACTATTACTCTTGGCTGCTGAAGAATCATCTCCTGTCTATTCTCTTAGGATTCATTTCTCTTGGCACTGTGTGTGTATCAGTTGGCCACAAAAAAATCACCTCCTACTGTATTTGTTAGATGTGAAAATTGCTATTTATAAATGAAGTCAAAGAGAGGTTTCATTCAAGAAAGAGTATGGCACTACCTATTCATTCATGCAAGTAAAAGACCAAAGATATTGCTTGTGCTGCCAACAGGATTTGAAGATGATGTTAATCAGACCATCCGATGGCCAGAATGGATCTGATACTCATGCTGAACTTGTGAGCTGAAGAGTTTAGTAGGTACCAGAACACTGGCAGGAAGACTGGGAATTTACACCTTCTGTCTCTTTTTCCCATTATTTTTGGTCTGTGTAACGTAGAATAAAATAAAGCACTATGAGAATTCACAAAGTTGTATTCTGAGCACTCAAGCTTTAAAGATGTTATTTACTCTCCCATTTATTGAAGTTTCCTCTTTGCTTAACCATCTCCAGAATGACTGGGGGAATTACATAGGACAGCAGCACTTTCTCTCTCATGCAGTCACATCCAGGATAGGAATGACTCCGT
>VZTL01070738.1:0-20082 GCA_013400535.1 Scopus umbretta
CCATTTCCTCTCGTCCTAATGGCAATGGATATTTATTTAATGCTTTTAATCATGCAAGTCCTCTTTTTCCCTACTAATATGATATACTTACGTGCTTTTACCTCAGAGTTTTTTTGCTTTCAATATGTATATGAACCACTTCATTCAAAATAATTTGATTCTTTTATGAAGGTATAATAGATATTTTTATTTCAGTTTGGTTTTAATTTCTTCTCCTTGACATTGAAATAATTTAATTGAATTATGTTCTAAATGATCAAAGACAGACAGAATGTACTAGCTGATCCCTGTCAGAAACTTACTTTACAGCTGATTTACATTTTGGCATTCTGATGTGTCAGGGATACTATGGAAACCTGAACAGTATTGGTATAGTTTCCATTAATTTCTGTATGGAAAGCTGTACAGCTTATGGTGCTTTTTTCATGTTTTCAAGGGAATAAAACTACAGGTTTATGCCTTTTTTTTTTAAATAATACTAAGAGATGCTTGCATTTGATCAGTACTGTTACCTTTATTCTTCTATTCAACACATCTAGATTTAACTGTAGTTCAGACTGGAAGCTCTAGTAGGGCAGTAACTGTTTCTATGTCTCCACTTCTTACTTGCTCAGCACAATGGGATGCTGCACCAGTACACCATAAGACCTGAGTGGTTTGGCTATGGCAATACATACAATAAAGATATACTGGCTAACCAGAATGCTTAATAAATAATGAACTCAGCTTTGGTTGAGTTCAGTAGCTTAGTGACTAACAGATCTGTGGCACTGATCCATACTGGTATTGTTTTCCACAAATGGCTTTATTACTTTACCACTCTCAGCTTATAATGATATATAGCTAAACTGATGAAGTAAAAAATATAATTTTATCATTACTTTTTAAAATTGACAACCTTTAAAGTAGAATTGGTAAAAAACAAAGATAAAGTGTAAGTAATTTTAGGTCTATTATATCTAGTTAATTAATTAGCTAGTCAATACTTCAGCAATACATTTATTCCAGAAAAAATAAGGAAGTTATTACAATACTGTACATAGAAGTACAGAGTCAGGTGAAAGCTGATAGGAAGTGTCCTCAGCAACACCTAGTGGCATATTCTTTATAATATCATGCTGTGTCCTAGGTTTATTGAAGCAATATTTTACGCAGTTGTTCCAATCTGCAAAAGCTTCCAATCTGCAAAAGATCAACTCAGTGCAATGAAAGGTCATCTTCACTTCCATTTTCTGCCCACGGTTTATGTAAATGTGCATAGATCCCTATGAAGCTCAGAGAATTGCAAGCTAACTTGGAAAACTGCTGCAAGATTGGCATTATTGTGCCTTTTAAAGTTTTGACATCAACAAACATTCTAGCTGTGCTTGTCTTGGTGAAAACCTAAGCAGATTCTGCTTTCTGTGCTAGGACTAAGGATTATATTCCCAGTTTATGAGGCAGACATTCATCAGAGGTAGTCAACTGTTATTAAGCAGAACTGGAACTTCTTAATCAGATATTAGCCAAACAGAAAATGTGTTGGGAATGAGATCTTACACCATGTATCTATTTGCAGTTGTTATTTGAAGTAAATTGTTATATGAAAGTAAAAATTGTTTAAAATCTATTTAAAATAAACCCAGCTAGCTAGCTGCAGAACAATCTAATTAATTTAAAACTACAAAAGTTAGCTGTTCCATTAAATTGTCAGGGTCACTCAGGAAATCATGTACATCACTTGCAATAAAATGCAAATAAATGCACTATCAGGAATTGCATCTGTGTTAATTAAAAGATTAGAGAAATATTGTGTAATCATGATGAAACATGTGCAATGAAATCATTCTAACTGCCCAACAGCTAGATAAGTCCGTTTTGTTGAAGACAATCAAAATGAAAATGAAGAGGTTTGTAGTGTTCAAGGATTATTAAATACAGTGACTCTTTCCGAGATTTAAGTAACTGGTTAAGAAAAACAGCAAAAACCTTGGCCCTGCTTAGAAGCACACAGACATAGACAACCAGTTTGACTCTTTCCATACACCAAATAAATGGGGGTGCTGATGTGCTGATATTCATGTTGGTAACACCTAAACTATCTGTGGTCTGGATACAGTATAAATATGTTTGTGCAGTACCTGCTATCCTGTTGTCATGAATCTGCAAGTACATAGCCTCTAGCCTGAAGCAAGTTGCATAGTGTCGTACCACACTACACAAGAGAGGAAGAGAGACAAATTTTCTGCCTTACTTGATTTCTACCCAATACAAGTATATCTTCACCATGACACTTATCACACCACAGGCATGGTCATATTTCTTCTCTTTTCCAGAACGACCTCTTTGGTTTTTCAGATACTTGAGGTGTTCTGTGCAGCCCTGTACATTATGCGTCTTATTGCGTGCTCCAGCATGAGGTGTGTGACTGCTTTATGACCTATGGGTGCACCATGTACTTCTGTCCTAAAAATACACTGTACAGGAAGCAAGAGAGAGGCAGGAAGTATACAGCTATTTAAATTGAAGCTAGCCTCAGCAGTTAACCAGGAATCAAGAATCCTGATTCTTAGATAGATACATGGGTCCAAATTTTCTAATCCAATTATATGTATTCAGAGACTGAATGGCTGGATTTCTAGGATGTAGGGCAACTTTAGCTCTCTCTGAAGTCACATTCCAAGAACAGTTTTCAAACTATCTTTTGCTGGAATTAGCACAGAAATTTAACCTTACCTAACAATATCTTACAAAACTTTAAGGTGATCTATGTAATCTCAATTTATTAAGGCATAGTCTTTAATTATATTACCTCATTTTGCTTTTTTTCCTTGGGACTCTTGGCTCATTCAATACTCCAACTAAAGACTTCGGAATCATTATAAGATCTGAAAAGGAATTATAACATCAGAAAATACATAGGGTACGATCTTTGCCATCTACAATAATTTTTCTGAAAATTGTATTCATTCAGTTAGAACAGGCACCTATGTAATACAGTACATTACTGTCATTCAGAATTAGGAATGACAACATACAATTTGGCTTCTTTCCAGAGGCAAAGCAGAAATATCTTAGTCAGCTCACATATGTATAAGGTGGATCTTGGCAAAATTGATGGATCTGCTGTTCATTGTACAAGGATTAATTTTTCTAAAAGGCAGTTCTACCTGTGAAACCACATTGTATATTGTGGCAAGTTATGGAACTAATTCAGGCATACTGAACTGCCAAAAAACTGTAAAAGAAGATCAGAAAAGTGATACTTCCTTTCACTAGAAAAGTGACAGAATATGGACAGGTTTGCTAGTCACCTTGTAAAAGAGATCTCCTCAGTGGATTCCATTGTGGGAAAAGGTACAGTGGTAATTTAATTTATATACTGAAAGGCAAAGAATAACGAGTTTTGCAGTGATCTCTCAGCTGCTTTTAAATCCCGAGGTGAGAAGGAGTAAGCAGTATATTCCTATATCCAGAAGCAGGCACAGATGTGCTATAAGAGGCCTCTGCAACTGAAAAGGTTCACCCAGAGAAAGAACTCAGAGTGGAGTTTCAGCAATGTAATGATAAAGAAATTGGGGGAAAAAAAGAAATACAGAGGGCTTTTTTTATTGTTTCATAAAACCAGATTGTCTCTCCTATCCTTCCCTCTCACTAACAGTGCAAGTGCGCCTTTAACTCTGGAAAGCTGTGAAGAGAAGTCTGCCTCACCTTGGCACAGCACTGGGATGCTCTGGATCTACCCCAGGCTCTTCTCTGACAGTGTTCAGTGCTGCATTTCTTTCACCCAGAGAATAACTTGGGTTTGCTATGAAACAACTCGGTGTTATAACAGTGTGATTCAAAAGCGGTAAAAATGTGTCATGTCATGGATGTTTTGAAACCAGTTTGCAACAGTTAGGAAAATGACACTGAAAACAAAAGCCCCTTAATCCTGAAAATGAGTACAGAAACAACAGATTTTATTCCTTGTGCTTCAGAATACTGCTGCATACTTCATGTGCAACATAACTTTACAATGAAGGAGCAGACCTGAAGGGATTGCAAGATTGGTCACCAAGCTAGAAAACACCTCTAAGAAGTGAATTAATATAAGGGGAGAAATCACATAAGCCTTGCAAACAGACCACGTTAAGTGCATAGGCAGTAAATAGCACACTCTTTTACAGATGAGGGAAGTATGCAGCAGCCACCTTCCTGTGCAGGACTGATTCTATGCAGGGAGAGAAAGCCAGAGCAGTGTCTCTGCAGTCTCAGTGTGGCTCTCCCACTGGAGACGGCTGGAGGTGCAGCCCTTCAGCAGCCAGCTACTTGCTACATCTCTGCAATGACTGGATCAAATCCCATCTCTGTGCCATTTATAACTGAACTGCAAAGCATTCCCTCCACTCTCTGCATTGCCTCTATATATTTCATGTCCAGTACCAAACCAGACCTGTTTAGTGGCATCCACGTTAAAGCCACTGACATATCATCTTCCCTTTAGTTGCTGATACTGGTTAGGAGTCATTTTGCAAAAGGTTGCCATGGTTCTTTTGGTAGAGGATAAAACCTGTTGGTTATAGAGTTGAATTGCCACTGATGATAAGTCTCTATTTTTTGATAAAGCAGTTCTGTTAATAAGTTTTACAAGTATAACCCAAAAGAAGCAATTCAGCCTTTACAGTTTGTTATAACAGTTGTGGGAGAACTAAAAACAAGTTTTTAAGCTGTAGGGCAGAAGTGCCGTGTGTGCCAGGAAAGCCAGGGGGCTTGAAATAGCTCAAATTTTCTCTAGGAGTTATTTGAACTAAAATGTGCTCTTTTAATCCATTTTGCCAGTCTGAGTAGGTTTACAAATTAAGTAACAATGGATGTTTAAATTGATTTCAGGGTTTTGTTTTGTTTTTTGTAGAAATCCTAACTAGTTGGCTTCTTGGAAAAAAAAAAAGGAGAAAGGAAACTTTTCTACAAATAGTACTATACTGAAAGCTGCTAATGACTGTGATCCGGAATCGCTTGGATCTATGAGGATTAGAGAATCGACCCAATGAACACATCAGAATTGTGCTTTTGGCTCAGGAGATGGAGCAGTTAAGGCTCCTTAAAATAGTAAACACAATGAAGGTGCAGGTCAGTACAGTAATCTGCATGGTATGTCAGAGATAAACCACATGTATTTATGGATTTGCCAAGCTGCAAAAGTGGAAGGATAGATAGAGTAAACAGTGGGAGAAACATATGAGATGGAGGCAGAGAGTCTGGAACAGCAGCTGAAGGTCAAAATAACTCTAGAGGAAAGAGGCTGTATAGAGCTGTCAGGTCAAGAGTGGACCTCTTTCCTCAAGTGTTCTGTTTTTCATGCTGATGACATGTCTGTAGGTCAGGATTAAAATGTTCACACTGTGCTCATGAAGAAGTAAGTGCCAGATAGCTTGTCCGTGGCAAGCCAAGCTCACTTATATCCACAGAAAAAAATCTCTACTGAAGTTTGTGCCAGAGTTTTGCTAACATGTAAATGTGTGAATGACTGGAGAGTCTAGACAAAGATCAAATATGTGCTAAGTGATCAACTTGGAGTTTTCTGGGCACATAACTGAAAAATCTGGTGGGTTTCCAATAGTTAATTTTAATGACAGTGGACTTGGTGTGCATTTGTGGGAAATAACAACAACAAAAATAGAACAAGTCCCAGACAGTTCTTGTTGGTAATAACCCTTTTGGTGAATGGATTGAGTTCCAACTTAAAACATTTGAAGATTTTGCTCCTCTATGCCAAAATGAAGGTCAACTTCTTTGGCAACTAGAAACCTTCTGCTGTTTTACAACATAAACGCATTAGCTAATACATATAAATCATCTGTTGTTTTCAGTTACATGTAGATTGGTGGTTTTGTAAGTCCCACAATATCCAGTTACTGTATTTCTCAGCAATATTTTGGTTTACTCTAGTTTCTTATGTAGTACATTTAGAAGCATTGCATCCCTATCTTATTGATCGTTACCCCTTTTTTAATCCCATGGAAAAAGTCATGTAACTAACTCTATTATTCAGTTTTCTATTACTCTCATGAAGATTTGCACTTTTTCCAGTTTGTTTTCCTGCTGTTTGCTACTCTTTCATGCATTAGCATTTCTTGTACACCTGATTTTCCTCTTCTCAGGTATCAAGATAAGCTCCCAACTTCTTGCTTTAATATAACCGCTCTAATCACGTCAGATCTAAAAGGCTTTCGTTCCAGCACTCATACAGTGTTCATCGGCCTAGGGTGGTTCCCACTGTGAATGAACTTCAGCGGTGAACACCAAAACCTCCCTCATACTCCTGATACTTAAACCATCTGGTTATTCTTTAGCATTTACATTGTCTTCAGGAACAAGAGAATATCAGTAAAGATCACTTGAATCTCTGTCTGGGAATAGTCAGCCTGTACGTAATTAAATAGGAACTGTGAAACAATATTTCTCATAAGACTGATAGGGAAAAAAAGTGGTAGTAAGGTAAAAAAGAAAATGCTAGTTAGCCCCCTGCCACCCCCACACCACCCTGAAAAAAAGTCAGCGAAGCAGGCAGAGACCAGAATCCAAGGGCACCATATGGAAAGTATAAATAAAAGAAAACATTTTTTTAAATGCACGCAGGAAGAAGAATGGAAAGAGCAGGACTGAAGGTTAATACCAACGTCAGAAACAGGCAGATTTATGTGAAGAGCCATAGGTCTATTACCAGGGGAGGTCCAGGAAGGAAGTATTTCAGCCAAAGGCAAGAACACCTATTTCTGAAAAAGAATGAAGAATTCACTCCTTGTAATAAATTTCAAGACAAATGCTCTTCCAAGGCTCCTATTTAATCAGAACAAGGCTGACAATTCCCAGACAGAGATTCAGATGATCTTCAGTGGTGTTGCTTAATTAACCCTTCCAGGAAGACCTAAAAGAAGTAAGAATAAGGATTTTCATGCCTGTCTGGCTGCTAACTGGAAGCCGCCACTTGCCATTGCCGAAGTACTTTATGCAGGGGACATTAGTACCATCATTCCCTATGCAAATGATGAGACTATGAGAGATTATAGTTGCAGAAATCCGCATGATAGATTTTTCATGCTCCCTTGATATACCTTCTGTGTGATATTTATACTTAATAATGTTGATAAAAATGAATCAGGTTTCTATGGGGTTTCAATTTGCACTGTGAAGAATACAAGCTCATTTTCTCTCCTTTGCCTCAGTCACCCAAACATAATGTAACATCCCCCTTTTCCTCAGATAGCATCCTCTTCAGAAATCAAATCACATTCATTCTTTAGTAATTACATTTTTAGACTTGGCGCCCTAATATGACCCTTATGCATGCTATTCTATTTGCTCTTAACTCTGCCAAAAGCAACAAGTATCAGTTCCTGTAATGTGCGACATGAACTGTTAATTAGGCTCAGATGTTCAGCTTTAGTTTTCCATTTGGAAGCTATTAGGAACATGATAATTGTAACACAGCAGGTAAATAATAATCTGAAACTCTATTTCAGAACAATTACAAGGAAGCCAAGATGAAAGTGTGAGTTACAAATGAATTTAGGAAGCATAGTGGGTTTAATGACTGCTTATACATATTACAAAACTTGACTGTTCCTAATAGTCAAACACTTATTAATTTTAGTACAAGTTGTACAACAAAAGAGTGCATTTTGATGAGAAGGGAGATCTGTAATGTTACTGCATCTTCCAGCTCCACATATACAGGACAGGGTAAGAAATTTTCATCCTTGGTACGAGAAGATGGAAATATCTCACTCCCGACACTCGCAGTTCTTTGGTGCCACGCAAGCACAGTTGTGACAAGAGCTGATGGGGGAAAGCAGTCATATGCATCGGTTTGACCAGTCTGATGACAGTTCTGTAAATGTATTAGGACATATCAAGATAACTCAGTATTTGCACCTGTTGGAGTACTGACTCCTGTTGTGGCAAAGTGCTACGATAAGAATGTGACATTGATGTGGAGTACCACTGCTCGCTACTGGCTCTAGCAAATACAGTAACCAGCACATTCAGAAATAACTCTGTCCTTCTTAAGACTGAGCATTAAAGTTGGTTTTTAATTAGTTGTAAACTGAAACTTCCTGGCTTTTTTTTTTCACCTTGCCATCTAACTTCAGCCCAAGCCTGTTTTTTCCCAATAGACTTTTTTTAAGGGAGACACAGCTGTTATGGTTTGGGTAACTGCAATAGTTTAATCTTTTATTACAAACCAGCCTTGACCCTGCCCCTACATTATTACAGGATAAGCTGTTGTCACTACAGATGAGAATATTTGTATCTCACCATGCCTGAACAATATGTCCTGCAGCAAAAAAGGAGGCAAATCTGTAGCATGCAGACATTTCCTCAGGTCCATTACAGACAGAGGAATGTAAAGCAGAGGAAATCCTAAAAACAATCAAACACACACACACAGAGCCCCAAAACCAAGAAATGTTTCATAAGAGGTGCTACATGAACTAAATACCAGCTTTTCCTGAAGGATTAATTTTTGGACCCTTTGTGCTATCTTCTGATAATTTATGTTACATTACTGACTATCTTCTGTAGCTACCAATTTTTCATCATTCCCACTAAATTTTGTGATGCCTTTGGTGAATATAAATGTCATTGGCCAGACAGTCCAGGCATGATAAGAAACAATCTCAGTACTGAACCATCTTTAAATATATGTGGGCTAGCTAAGGACTGGTGGGGCCAGGAGGGAAACATTCAGAAAGATGTGACCAAGGGGTATAAAGCTTTTTGTGGGGGTGGACCTCAATATACGCAAAATAACGTTATACACACCTCAGAGTGAAATATCATTCAAGGCATTAAGAAAACTTACAGGAATTACTTTTCATTTGTGACTTCTGACCTTTGAAAGTAGAGTTGGAACATGTTTTGAATTTTTTATTCCTGAAAATTTTAGAGGGTAACATTTGCAAATGTTACTTATTTATTCCTTATTGACTCCTTTATATGAGGTCAGTGTTAACACACTTTCTTTAATTATCTATATTTGAATTCCCTTTTGAATTTCTCTGAAACTACAACTGATTCTCAGTTTTCCTTGGGATATGGATCTTTCAGAGACAGCTCCTTTGAGTCAGTATCCCTAATACGCCTCTTGCCTTACAATACCTAGCAAAGGAAAACTTCCCATGTGCACTCAGATTTTTTTCTCTGCTAACAGACACAAAGTGAAACATTTGCCTTATCAGACAAATTCAGTAAAAGTAATTTCCTTCTGCTTCTTGAAAGGGTTTCTTGTTAAATAAAGAGTTGTAGTTCACATGACTGCAAAATAGAGCAATACACAAACTACTCATAGTTACATAGAATTGTCAGCATTATCAAACACTGTTGACATGGTTGAACGGAAAACAGGTATTCTGACCTCATCCTTGATGGCCTGACACATTTTCCCATGTCTAGGCATTTAAAATGTAACCGGAGGCCTGGTGCGAGGGCTTTCCATGTCTGCTCGGTGTCACCCAGCACTCTGCACATTGGTACATTCAGTCAGGATTCCTGACTTAATTTATCACCCATTCCCATCACTTTTCTGAAAAGCAGCTCCAGGGCACCTCTGTAGCAGAAACCTGGAATAGGTAAGTGGAAATACATTGAAATATTCCTCCCTTTCCTGTTCTTTGCAATAGTATTGGTAGTGAGATGCAAGTGCAGGTCAACATTACAGCTTTCCTCAGATGATGTTGCCCTCAGTCTAATCCTTTCATTAGACAACATGTTGGAAGATTAGATATTGTTTGTTAAATCTGTTACTTCACTAGTAAAATTATTACAATGCAATAAATCTGTTTTAAGAAAAGAAAATATTGAAAAGACTCTCTTAAAATTCATATCAATGAAATTCTGAGAGAAAACAGCATGAAACAGGTGGTACAGGAGTTGCACAAATGTAACAGGGCATGGAAAATGGAAGAGAAGTATATTTTTATTAAAAGAGGCAGCTTTTTTTCCCTCTCCCCTGCAAAAGGTAAGGCAACTAAAAGGAAGCAACAGAGCCTGAAAATCACAGACCAAGCATATGAAAACTGGAAACAGACAGAGGAAATTATTAATTTCCTTCACAACCAGAGCAATGTTTTCAAGATACACAATAGGTTTATAAGTTGTTGTGGTGTAACCCCAGTTGGCAACTAAGCACCACACAGCCGCTTGCTCACCCTCCCCCTGCTTCCTGGTGGGATGGGGGAGAGAATGAGGAAAAAAAAGTAAAACCCATGGCTTGAGGTAAAGGCAGTTTAATAGGACAGCAGAGAAAGAGCAATAATAATAATAACAATAAAAGAATATACAAAACAAGTGATGCACCATGCAATTGCTCAGCACCCACTGACCGATGCCCAGCCAGTCCCTGAGCAGTGATCGCTGCCCCCCCGGCCAACTTCCCCCAGTTTCTATACTGAGCGTGACGCCATATGGTATGGAATAGCCCTTTGGCCAGTTTGGGTCAGCTGTCCTGCCTGTGCCCCCTCCCGGCTTCTTGTGCACCTGGCAGAGCATGGGAAGCTGAAAAGTCCTTGACTGGTGTAAGAACTACTGAGCAACAACTAAAACATCAGTGTGTTATCAACACTATTTTCATCCTAAATCCAAAACTCAGCACTATGTCATCTACTAGGAAGAAAATTAACTATCCCAGCCAAAACCAGGACATAAACAAAAACAAAAAAGGGAGAAAAAGTTTCTAGAGACCATTCTTTCTTCTTGAAATAGCAAACAGCATGAATTCTTTGTATGTTCTGGAAGAAACCATTTTGAGAAAAAGATTTGAGATTGGACTAAATTTGGCAAATATATTTCCATGTTCTTTTTTTACACAGTTAAGTGGTCCTGAAAAGTATAACAACATTTAGCCCAGAAGACATATCATAGCAACAGCTTTTCGTGTGGATAGTAAGAGTAGACAGGCTAGAATGCTCTTTGCATAAAATTATGTGTGCCTTTTTATGGTAGTTACGTTATTTGCATTAAATACCAATTTAAGGATACATTATATTAAATTATGTAACACATTATTAACACATGAATGAAACATGCTTTTTGCAATGCAGAGTATAGCAACACCTTTGTGGGGTGAGAGTCCCTAAAATTTAATGTAGAGAAAAATACACTCGGAGGAACAGAATGCACCAGCATACACTGCTACAGCTCTAGTCACATCAGTGACACTGATTTATATCAGGTGAGGGTTTGGAATGAAACGCTCCTTCTTCACATTAACAGTCTCCAAGTAAAGCAGATGCAAATTTTTTAGGGCAACTGAGTGATATGGTGCAAGACAGCTGATCTGTGGACCCTTAATCTCCTGTGGCTTGTGAGCAGCTCCAGAGCAGCTCCCACTCCAGGGGAAAGGCACACAATTAGCAATGAGTTTCTGGTGTCTAAAGATTGCCAAGCAGCACAAATTCTCAGCTTTCAGAGCAGCTGAGGCAAGCACAGGCTAATGAGTCTGATATCAGTGACTGCCTTGATGCTTAAAGGGACCTCCAGGCATGTTCTGCAGAACCCATGAAAAACATGTCTTACAGTTCTTGGCTTTGATTTTAGGGTCACAGAAATGGGCAGAGACTCAGACTCTGTCAGTGGGACAGAGACTCGAGGCAGACAATTTGTTCAGGTTTCAGATTTTGATTCTCTAACACCACTGGAAAACTGACAAAAGATGCTCCAAGCTTGATATTCAAGAACTGAGCACTCAGTCAGTAACAGCTAAAATAAGCATTTCTCCTTCTTGATAGGACCGTTTCAGAGATAAGACTGCAACTAGTGCAAAAGAGGATAAGAAGTGTAGTGTTGCTTTTTCTATTTCATTGTACTTCAGTACTTCTAAATGCTAACTTATTTTGACGAACAACTAGAAATTTTAAAAGCAGTTGCAAATTAATTTCCTGGCCAGAGCAAAATGGCAGATAAATCATACAGTCTGTAGAATGTCCTACTAGTCATGCTCGACAAGCAAGACATGATGAGTTTCTTCTGCTTCATTTCCCCCCCTATTTTGACATGAAAATGAGGGAAGGATGTGATGTGATTGCAATGTGTATGCAAGAAAGGAAGTGGGAGGGGCTGAAATTTTTCTACTTAATTACAAACTGACATAATACTGCATGTCTGTCTATTGTAGATTTTCTTTTTAAAAAGAAATTGAAAATAATTTCTGTGTAAAAGGAATAAAGAACATAGAAACAAAGAATATATAGATAACAATTTTCTGTTTGCTTGGGATATAAGGGATATCATCTGTCCCTTATACTGATTACACTGTAATTACACTGAGCCCTCATCTTCAAAGGATGTGTTGGCCCTAAACTGACCCTGTCCTGAGTACTTTAGTCTTAACACACATGTAATATTACAAGAAGTTCATAACAGGACCAAAGAATCTGTCCCAAAGAATATAGTGGATTTTAAGCTAGATCATCACCAGCAGATGCCTGGGTTTCCTTCATAAAGGGAACAAGATAAGGAGTACAAGCGTTAATGTTTTTCCATAGAACACCTTAGCCACTAAAAGTCTTTACTGATGCAACTGCAAATTTTTTAGATTTTGTATTATTTATTTAACTACCAGCTCTGAGGGAGTTTTTTGAACATCATCAGTGGTGAAAACCATTGGAAGTCAAAGGGATACTTTGGGAATTCATTAAGCTAATAATTCTATTTAGCATAATTATGTAATGGAAAGATGACACAAATACTTCACACAAATGAAACAATGTGTAGGGATTACAATTATTTGGCTTACTAATTAAATCTCCCATTTGGCCTCTTTGCTACAAGTTTAATTTCATAAACTCATTGTGCATGTCATTCCATGAGTCATGGAGTGGTTAAACTGGTAGACTAGATATAAATTTCATCTCCTAATGGAGAACCTTACTGGGATTTTTCTGTGGTCTGGGGGGTTTGGTTTTGTTTGTAGAAAATGCTCTGAAACCGTGGTAGCTGACCAAGCTCAAAGCCAGTAAAACTCTGGGGGTTTGACTTAAAAGTCTTTAAAATCAGCAGAAATTTTTCCTGGGTGTCATGATTTAAGACCAAGTGAAAATATGAAGGTTAAATGGATTTGAATACCAAACCACCAAATACATGCAATCGTTTGAATTTCCCAACTTCCCTGATCGGTGGAAGTCAGTGCCATCCAGGAGGGAAGTCAAAGGAGGTAGTGTAGTGGACCCCACCATGCCACAAGCTGATGAAAGAGACTAGAGCTAACCTTTGATCCAAATGTGTTCAGGTTTAAGGATATAAAACACATTAATAGAAATATGAGTGTTACAAATCTTCTGATATCTCTGATGGGTTCCATGAATTATTTTCCTAGGGTTGAGAACTTGAATCACAATGTTCAACCCAATTCCTGCCTTTAGTTTTAAATGCATATTCTATTCTTAAATTTGGAAATATATGTTTTGGAAACAATCAAAATAGCTTTCATTCCTGTGCAGACATGATGTCTATTGCACAAATTATTTTTTTAGAAACCTTCCTTTTCTCACTCTTTTAATGCTAAGTATGTTTGCAAAGACTGCAAAAAACCTACATCTTGGCAAGTGTGTCTGAACTCAGTACTCCTACATTTTGATTAAAGTTCATGTCTTTTTTAATAGACAGAGACTCACTAAAGATTAAATACTATCTACTCATGCTCCATTATGATCTATTGACAATGCAAACTCACTTTAGCTGTGTAGTTAAGCTGTGCTCATGATGCCTGGAATTGCTGAAGAATTGTGGTCAATCCAAGAATTTCTTTTTAATCATTTCTGTGCTGTAAATTTTTAGCTGAATATCAGACATGACACCAGATGTGCACCTGAATGTACTATGACTGACGATAGTTCATAACAAATTATAACTGTTACTTATTAAATAACATTCTGTATAAAGAAAACTGGACCTCTGTTGTGGTTTAACCCCGATTGGTAACTANCCTCTTACATCATCTAAGTAAGCAGGTTAAATTTGAAGATATATACAACCACTTTACAAATTTTCATAAATGTATATTCAGTGTGTGACATCATCTACTTCTTTATATTGACTATATGGTTACTGTAAACACAAAGGTGATGCCATTTTTCACCAATAAAATGGAAAATAAAAGTTAAATTACCAATCTATGTCTTCACAGTATTATCTACATTCACCTTGCAGAACAGTCCTAACTACCAAGTTATAACTCATGAGCATTAATTTATACACAGATGCTTTGCTTTTCAAAGCAAAATTGAACCTCTTGTTACTTGGATCACATGGATTGTCTGAAAGCACAGAATTTAAATCTCTAAGATAATTTGTTCAGTAGCCTTAACACTCAGTAAGAGCCCTGTGGTACTTTTCTAAAAGAAAAGTTTTACTTTTCTCTTTGGTCTACATAGCATGACTTGATGAAGTAATTTTAGCTGGGAAAAAAAGGTTAATAAAACTGTATTTATTGTTCTGAATGACAACTCCCAATATTCCTTGAGTATAAAAAAACTGAAAACTGTCTCTTTTTTCTTTTTGCATAATTTTAATAAGATGAAGACTCTTCAAGAAAAAGTAGAGATCACATTGTTTTTCCTACAGAAAGTCAATATACACCACTCTGATAAAAACCTGATAAAAACAGTGGATGCCACAAGGGGGACTCATGTTCAAGGTCTGTGTTATACAGTTCCTATTAACAACTGCCAAGAATGAATGACTCTTTGCAAACACCAAATGCAAAATTCTTTTAATTTTGTTTTTATTTTCAGTCATAGTATCTGTATTGGTTTTGGTTTGGCACTGCTGGAGTGAGTGCTATGAATCCACAAAAAAAGCACTTCCCTGGAGTGAGGAAGTTGTAGGACACTTCATCTCACACTACCAACAAAGATGTGAGTCATTACAAGGGAAAATATAAATGTTCTGACAGGAAAATTAGCACCATGAAAGTTGTCCTTTAATTTACCAAACAAGGTGTGAAAGTAGAAACAGAAGACTAAGGTAAATAGAACACAAATATTTCTTCCAGGACTATATTTGCACCCCACAATCAACACCTTTTTTGAAACACACAAGAACCTGAAGAGGTCATGTAGTAGCAGTAATGGGAATAAAATAGATTTTCATTAGGTTTTGCAGAAAAAGTAGCTTCATAGGTGATTCTGAATAAAGTTAGGAAACAATAGAAGTAAGAAGAAAACAGTCAATAAACTTAGGAAAACTTAAAAATATTCAGGGCCTAGCACTTTGTCCATAATATTATATATGGACATATTTATATTTGTACATATTATACATTATATTTTATACATAAAGTGTGCACATATAACATACACAAACATGCACATGTTTATACACATATATGCATATAATTTGATTGTATTATATGATATATAACAAACCACAAATAAATAATATGGTATAATGTAATATAGGGGTGGGGAGAGACATATATATATATGTACTGCATCTGTAACATTTGACATGTTGGTCTTCATTTTGGTTTAAGGGTCTATGAAATTCTGATCAAAGACTTTTCATTGGAAAAGACTTGCCTCTCTATAGAATCCCTTTTTCTGGAGATTTTATAATGTTGGGAGAGACCTTTATATGTTCATAACATGTATGCACATTCTCTTTTCCAAATGAGGAATTTTTTTTTGCATAGTTTTAAAGAATAATTTTATTAACATTATCACTGGTGATAATCTTTAGTTACTTGCACACAAGCAAGGACTAAACTGGTGTGCCCTTTGAAACTGCCAGGACCAAAGTGAAAGACACCAGGCAGACTATTGGCATCAAAAGTTTTACAGATTAAGAGCACTTACAGTAATTTTAACTGTTTCCAAGAGGCTAAAATTATAGTAGCTGAATCCAGAATAATGAGCTTCTGCTGAGCCTTAATGCTTTGGTTTCAGAGACCTTTGGTTTATTAAAATGGACTTAAAATAATGGAAGAAAAGGAACTTTTAAAAATATTGCAACAATTCAAAAGCTTTCTGTGTGTTCCGATAGATGCATATATGCTTCACTCCCAAGTCTCTGTGCCAAATTTCTACCAGTAGCAGCTTGTTGCCATAGAGAAAATACAGCACATGAGAGATGGTGAACCAGGTGACAGAGTGAACTATGTACATCTATTCATCTCTGGAGACTGGATTGCCTGTATCAGCTGGGGACAAATGAAGCTGAATATAGTTATCCGATGTTAGTGTCTGCCAAAACATAACAGAATTTGGCTAATTCTTTCCTTTTGATATAATTATCTGTTTAGTTCAAGAGTTACCATATTCATTATAATTCTGGACATCTCCTCAATCTATATTAATTATATGGATAATATTATTTAAAACACAGAGCTCACGGAGTCACATCACCAGTCAGGGAAACACATTAGCTTCAGGCTAACTGTTCAAGCAAATAGGCATGCTTCTGTATCTATCATTTAGATCCTAATTCTGTTCACAACATAAATAATCACTAACTTGGCCTAAGCTATGCTTTCAGCAGACGTTCCTATGCATGCTTAAAAGAGGGAAGTTTCTCCGGTGTGTATATAGGAAAAGGGTTTCTTTATCTTCAGGTATCTGTAATTGCCACAGTCATCCCTTCAGCAGTGTCTGTGCCCTTTTATCATGAGATGGAGGCATGATAAGAATGAAAGAAGAAACCAGTATGCACACAGATTTAATGGAATCTTACTTCATGAAACATTTGTAAATCTAAGCAGCAAATGTATTCTACTGCATAAGACAGGATAAATAACAAGTGATAAGGCAGTTGCAATGCAAAAAGTTCAAGCTAATTATATAAAAGCTAATTATATCAGCCATAATTGATAGGACAATAAGCACAGCAAAATGTGGATCCATTTATTTGATTGACAACAACCAAAGCCACTAAGTTCATGAATTTTAGCCTTGCAGGGATGATTAATCTAGATATGTTTTGCAGAGCAGACTGATATAGAGCATTTTCCCTTGCATGAGGAAAAAACATCTGATATATCTGGATACTCTAGCAAAAGATAAAGCAAATCAATGTAAGTAGCCATCATTCTTGGTATGATAAATTAAACAATAACAACAACAACAACAACAACAAAAAGAGTAAACCTGGTTTGGCAATGATTTTTTCCATTCCAGATGTGGCAATCAGACCCTCTACTTAGTAAAAATTCCACGTTGTTTAAGACATCATGACTAAGTCAAGTTGGCTTACAAAATGGGTCAGTGGTAAAGAGAAATGTATTCTGTCCGCTTCAGAAATCAATCAGGCTGTATGGAGAGAAGTGCATGACTCTGGAATAGGCAAATTAACACTAGCAGATTCACTGAAATCAGATCAAATCAGATTTAATGCAGGATACATTTTCAGTGCAAAGATGTGTTAAGAACAAGATGTACAGCCATTTCCACCAGCAGATTATTAATTTGAAAAACTGTTCTTGCCTTGTCACCCATCACAAATGAAAATGGTTTCTGTATTCTTAGACTGCTCAATGCAATCCTAAACATACCTCCCCAAACATGACAGGTAATCTGCACAAATGAGCTGTTCTGCTCGAAAGAACCATCCTTTTCTATGGGGTATGACAGCCTGGTGCTGTCTCTGCTTGCAGTTCCCATCCCCTTGGTTAAATTTTCCTTCAGCACAGGAGAAGGCTCATTCTGAAATGTTCTTAAAAACACATTCAGGTTCCTTTGAAGTTCATAGTAGTCTTTCTGCTGACTTCACACAGCTTGGGATTGGCTCTGCCATGGATAAACAGGGAGGAAAAATAAGGAGAGCAAGGAAAATTAGCTTACAAAAATAATGCCCTCTCTGATCTAAAAAGAAAAAACATGTATATTACACAGCATGTGATAAAGACAAGGCATTCTCATGTAAAAGCTGCATCTTAAACATTCCATTCTATGTGCATGGGCATTTAAGAGGAAAATTTCAGCATAATTATCAAGACTGTAGGTGATACAATACTGAAGCTAATGCTTCAATATAGTACACTGCTGAGGTAAAATTTTCCAGAAGACTTTCATGCCAACAGACCCCTCAAACTATTGCTACTATCACTTGATCCACCAAAGCTAATCCTGGAAGCTGTGTTCACCTAAGACTGCCTCTAAGCTAACATGCCCTGCCTAGAGACAGCACCTCCGGACCATGCCTGGATCTAACCTGCTACACCCGCAAGGCATTTCTGCCACACAGTGTGAACTGGTGCCCAGTGTTAAATTAGGGACTCTCTGCCATGGTCTCCATTTGTACTGGGAGCATTCTCTCGGGCATCCTGAACATTAATATCTCATGGTATCTGCTGCTTCTGGAGATGTTACATTAATCAGGAGGCTTCATCACAACCACACAAACTTGCCAGGTATCACTGGCTGCTCCCAGTCTGCTGAGGAGACTTGCCCATTGCAAAATGACTGCCCTTCTTCTTGTACAAAACCTTCAGTAACTGAAGGAATTAGATAACCTTCTGCATGAAGTAATATTTGCTTGACTAGGATTGTTTTCTAATCCTAGGCTGTTGTTTTGAAAATCAGCACCTTAGAATGCTGCAGTTTTGCTTTAAAAAAGAAAATTGCCAAGGCTGATCTAAAAGCATTATCTGAGGGAATAAAGGCTAACTCTGCATTGCAAATATTTCAATTAGCAAGCCATGGTCACAGAGTTCCAGTGCTATAAGCAAGGTCCTGACGTCAGCTTTATTGTTGGTTAGACTGTCCATCTGCTCAGTTTTTGGTTCTAAAAATTACATTTTACTGCATTTTGGAGCAGAAATGAGGAACAGTGAGGGTTATTACCACTCTCTAGATTATATTAGATATTGCAGCTGGTTTTGGATGGATATGCAAAACAGCCTCACCCCACCTCCTCCAATATGTTTTATGAATGTATCAGTTGAACTGGCAAGTGCTATTGGTAGTTCCAACATAAAAGCATTTTGCTAAGTATTATCTGCATAGAGCTTCCTTATCCTTCTAAGATAAATCCTTCTCTATGCAAGCTTACTGCCAGGAAACTGTCCTGAGTGTTTTGAAGAAAGAGAGGGAAGGAGAGAGAAAAATACTGCAGGAGATGTACAGAAGTAGATTTCCTCTTTCCACCACTGCTCTGTTTCACACACACTTATGTCTGTTCCATGCATTGCTACCATATACACAGTATATTGGTTTAAAAGATAGACCTGGAAATGCTGATGCAAAACCTGAAAACTGGGAAGAACTAGCAACATCTTTGACTTCTAGTATATCTGGAATTTCTCTCAGTTATTCTTGTATTAGCCTCCATACTTCGAATTTGGCCAACATGTTTTCCCAGAAATAATTCAAACTTCATTTGAAGACCTTAATTGATAGTAACTGTGATAATAAAAATACTTTTCTTGTAATATTTACTGCTTGTCTTGCTAGTTTGCATAATTGAGTAATTAGGGCTTTCTTAAAAATGTGCTTAAATTCTCATCTAAATTATTCAGCTTTAATTCCAGATCATTGACTTTCATCACATTCTATTTTTTAGTGAGCTGAAAAAGTTTTTAATAAACCCAGTCTTTTCTCCTCCTGAAGATACTTTTACAACTGAATCACATCGCCTCTCAATTTTCCTTTTGATATTCTAAACAAAGCACGCCCTTCTGTTCTTTAAAAGAAAGCCATGTGTTGCAGACCTTTCACCACTTCTAGTCTTTGCACCTTGCTATGCACAATTTTTCATCATCCTTCTAAAAATGTGGATAGTGATGGGATTCGGTATGTTCCTTCTGTAGGAAAGAAGGCATTTACGGAGGTAAAGCCATGTTTCTATCCACTAATTCCCCCCCCCCTCTATAAATAAGGGTAACACTAGACTTTGCTACAAAGCAACATTGTGATTTTATTCTTAGCTACTTACCTCTTTGGAAATTGCATTTTGCCATTGCAGAAGTGTAGCAGCAACTTCTGTATTTGGGTGTGGTAATGTTTATGCATCTTTTTCTTTGGAAATTATGTAACAAAACTTGTAAGTATGACTATCTGGCCTTCATTATTTGCCACTCAGTGACATTTTTGTGTAATGTGTACATTGGTACTCTTTTTTTTTTTTTTT
>VZTL01070743.1:0-11076 GCA_013400535.1 Scopus umbretta
ACCTTAATAATTCTCTGATTCTAAGGAGATTTCATGTACCTGATTTGGATCTAACTTGTGCCTACAAATTTTAGAGTGCCCAGTTAATCACCTTTCTAATGTTCAAGTCTAAACACTCTGCTTAGTCAACAGAGAGCAATGGAGGCTTCTCTCCAGAGTTGAGAAGCCTAGCTGTAGGAATCTGAGTTAGGTGGACAACCTCTTTTCAAGAGCCTTTCAAAGATGATTAGGTTGGTTTGGGTTTTTTGTGGGGTTTTTTGGGGGTTTTTTTTTTTTTTTTTTTTTTTTTTTTTTGATAAAGCATGTGTCCACCTTTCCTATATTAGGAAGGCTGTTTTATCAGGCTTGATTTGACACATAAATTTAGGCAGGAACTAAAATATTTATGCGAGATGAACGACTTTGTACCTTGATGAAATGACCAGCTTTCTCTAATTCTCATCATTCAAAGTTCAAGAACTTACTATAGGTAAAGCAATGAAGTCTGATCTTAGTAGCCACAAGGCTAGAGCAGGTTTCAAGCCTCTTCCTCCTGACAGCAGCACAGGATCTCTGCTTTCCCTGCACAGTGGCTAATCAACTGGCACCCTCCACAGGCAGCAGCAGAGAGCAGAAATCTCCCTTCTGCAGAAAGAAAGCAGAGCTGGGTGTCTGCCATTGGAGAAGCAGGGGAACAAGAGTGAGGATAGAAAGGCTGCTGCCCAAGCCACAGAGCCAGCCTTTTTTAAGAAAAATGCTGCAGACCAAATAGAAATTTCCTATGGATCTAATTCCCAGCCTGGCGATTAGCTGAACACATTGATTTAAAAAAGAACTTCTCTGTCAGAGCAAGGTGTTCCACCAAGGCATCTACCCATGATCTGAAGACTTCAAGAGATAAAGATGGACCTTCCTTTATATTTTTTCCCAGTGTCTAATTGCTCTTGCAATTACAAATTGGTGCATGATTTCATATTTGGCTTGATTTCTAACTTTGATTCTTGTTATATCTGTCTTTGTTAGATTAAAGAACCCTTTAGCACTTCCTATTTGCTCTCTTTGAAAGTATTTAGACACTGCAATCAAGTCATTCTCAGCCTGCCCTCTCAAAAGCTAAACAGCTTGAGCTGTTAAAGTTTTTTCACTTTAACACATTTTCTTCAGCTCTTAAAGACAATTTTTTATGACCTTTTTCTTCACCCTCTTCTGTTTTCTAATGTCCTTCTCAAGATTTGACCACTAAAACTGTTGGCAACATACCAGTACCAGTCCTGCTTCTGCTGCTTACATGTCCAGAGATTATAATAGCCCATTTTCTTTCAACATTGCCCAAGGAGCATGTATTGAATTGTTTCTCTGCTATTTCTATAAAAGCCATTTCAGAGTGACATCTTTCCCTGATGCTGATCCCCACCTCTCTATGGGTGGCACATACACTATTCCTTTTAGCCATTTTATTTTGTGCTTGGATATATTTAAACACATTTTTTTTGAGTAATCCCAAGTCCTCTTGTGATTGCTATTAATCGTTCCACCAATCTTTGTCTTAGATGAAGATTTAATTCAGTGTCACTGATTTTATTTTTATTCCACTTCATTAATGAAAATGTGGAATAGGATCAGACCTATTGCTAGTCATAGCAAGATTCCTTTGAAAAACTCTCATTGGCAAATATTCACCATCTGACAAATACTTCTTGGTCCAACCTAGCATTTACCTCATCTAACGTGTGTCGTATTCTACTGTGTCAATTTTAATCTGAATGTTCTATAGCACTACAACAAATGCTACAAAAAATTAATCCAAGAATCTTGGTCTCTGAACCTACCTGTATTGATCAAACAAAGTCCCATCAAAGGAGGAAATCAGGTTTCCTTGGTATGATTTTCTATAAAGTGATTTTTATCATCATTAATTCTTTATTTCTCTATCCTAATTCTGTATCAGTTGAATCTCATTTCTTTTTTTCTGTAATTTTACTTGGGGTTGGTGTCTAGCTAGCCTCAACTCACTACCCAACTCACCACTGCTGAATGGTTTTCTTTTTGAACGTTGACAAACAATGTACTTCCAACTTTGTGGTGTTGCAAGCATTCAGAAATTGTGTTGTTTTAACAAAGAACAAAACCTGTACAACCCCCTCTCCAAAAAAAAAAAAAACCAACAAAAAACCCAAAAAAACCCAAACAAACAACCCAACAAAAAAAAAACCCAGAAAACAGGCACAGACTTTGAGAAGCTGCTGAATCCGTTTGCCTCAGAGAGGTGATGCTACTGCAGATTGAGTTCCCCAGGGTCAGCTTGGGGAATGCTGAGCATATGCATGGGCATATGCACATGTTCTGTTTGCCTCTGTCCGATTGGGATGAAAGC
Organism: Scopus umbretta; assembly: GCA_013400535.1. Lineage (NCBI taxonomy): Eukaryota > Metazoa > Chordata > Aves > Pelecaniformes > Scopidae > Scopus > Scopus umbretta. The sequence continues at coordinate 2,354 of VZTL01070743.1, forward strand.
CCCTTACTGGAAAAAAAACCTAGATGTGTATGCAGACATGAGTACAAGGTGGATCCCTCCAGCAGCTGGTATCAGACACTCAGCCTGTTCAGTAGCTGTTCATATCATCCCCTGTTTTCTCCTCGTGACACACACACAAGTGCACAGAGGGGTCTCTCCAGCAGCTGGTTTGGACCTCTTGGCCCTTCCTGTAGCCAATGTGCAGATCCAGTGGTCTTTCCCGTGTCCAGCCCAGGCTCACAGCCACCTCCCGTCCTGCTTACTGGCTGGCCCAGCTGGAGGTCAGCAGCAATGGTGCCCTGGCATGGGCATAGCACATACGCCCTTTGGTCTCTCCAGCTGCTGGCCCCAGGCATGCGGCCCCCTCTGGCCCCTGGTCCCAGTCCTGTTGCTGCACTCAGACCCCTTCCACATGCACAGAAAAGCTCCGTCTCCCAGGAGGAGAACTGGAAACAGTGCTCAGGGAGGAGATGGGACAGATAGCGCTGGTCAGGGGCAGGCACAGCTGGACAAGCTGCTGACCAGCAGCCTGTTTTCACACAGCCAGCCCCTTTTATCCCCTTTTCCCTCTGTTTTCCCACACTTGTTCCCCCCCACCACTGTGATCCCTCCCTTTTCCCCTTTTAGGTCCTTGCTCTAAACATTCTACAACAGGACTTACACAGTCCCCAAATTATCCTCCCCAGCATCCTACCATGAGCCTGTGCATCTGTAGGTCCCTCAGCCCATGAGGTGACCCAGGGAGAGCCTCTCCTGATGATTTGTTTGGGGCATAGTAGGCTGGTGCCTCTTGTGGGACAGCCTCAGGAGAAGACAGGGCAGGGGGTCCCGCTTTGGTAGTAGGGCCACCCAGCCATTGTTCCTCTGTGCTTTTGGAGTTGAGCCTTAATCCCATAACCTAGCACAAAATACTTCTGATTGCATTAGTGTTGATAGATGTGATTTCACTACTGCCTCTTTATTGTTTGTTATCTACTTTCTGGAGTTGCTAGCTTGATTTGTACCAACCGGTATTTATTTATATGTGTGTTGTCATTAGCTATCTATTTGCTAGGTATCTTTTCATACATGTAGTGTGCCAAGTTTTTGGCCAAGTTTTCTTTACGGTGGAAGAGAAGTTTTCAACTAATTATTTTTCAGGAGCTTAGATTTTCACTTGTGTTGTTGGAGGTCCCTTTTAGTTTTGTTTATACTTTCCCTTGGCTTTTGGAAATTAACACCTTGGAAGTACTGCCTATCTATCTGTCTGCCTATCTACAAGGCCCTTTGAGACTGTCCTCTCTTTGCCCATGTTGAACGTAAGTGGATTGCTACCATTGATCTTTAGATAACTACCAACTTCCAGTCTAATTATTCAGCCATCTGCTTTGTTATAAAATAGTTGCCTCATGTTGGGCAGAGAATGCTTTGGTTTCAGAATGGAGGTAAGCGTTATATCAGAAGCTCTAATGATGATTTACTGCTAGTGGTTTGAAACCTGCAGCATGCAGCTGCCAGGCTGAAGTCTCCAAAAAGATATCACTTCGCCCACGTCACTGACAAGTATTTAAGGATTAGTTCATCCTATTCTGTAGTTTGATTTGGTGGTCTGCAACAACCCCTCATCAGAATCCCCTCTTGGGTTTTGTTAGTAAACTCATTGATCCATGTATGTTCAAGGTCCTGCTGTTCTGAGTTATCAGTAACTCTAAAGTAAGTAATTGCCTTCTAAAATGAGCACCCTTCCTACCTCTTTTTCTTACATAGCCTTTCCCAAACAGGTTATAGGCTGTGATTTTAGCATTCTAGACATGAATATTGTCCCACCAGGTTTCAGTAATGTCAGTTGTATTGAATTTCTTCTCATCAACAGCAATTTTCAATAATTTTTCTTACTATCTGGATTTCTAGTGATGGTATATAAGTAAAAGAAATTTTTATTTATTTTCATTTTCTTTGCAACATTGCTTCAAAATTATTGGAATATACTGGATTTAAGTTGTATGAATTATTTTCTGAACATCTTTCCTTGCATGTCTAGTCTTCAGATCTTTTTAAATCTTCCAGATAGTGTATAACAAATGAATTATTTACCTTACCTATGTGATACAGGCCATTTCCTCAGTGTGGTTTTTTCTTCCAGGGCAATGCATCCTGCTGCTCAGCGAAATCCAAACTGCCTGCTTTGTACTTCCTGTGCATCTAACAATCTTCTCAAGCATTTTCTACCTTTTTTCACTCCTATGACTAGAAATATCTCAGAGAAGATCACTTGAGCCTATCTCTTTATCACCTCTTTTCCAAGACTTGGACAACTTTTTTAATAATATGTGTAGTTGGATTGATGCCAACAAATTTCCAGTTTCTAGTCATCCATATCTTTGAATGAACATGTCACTTTTCCTAATATGATGGCACTGATGAGGTCTGTTTTCATTTCAGAGTTGATAGCACAAGACAAGTACAGTCAAGTACAAACATTCCCATATTCTGTCTCTTCATCAAAATGCCTAGATGGTTTGATTCAGAGCATTTGATAATCTTACAATATCTATGAATTAGACTGAATGCTTCCAGGGAATCTTTTTCTTTCTTGATAAAAGAACTAATAGACGTGCTCTTGCTTTCTATAATTTGCCCTAAAAATATTAAATGTCTTTTATGAGATAATAGCTGATTTGAAAAGAACAAGAAAACATGTGAAGTTAAGAGGACCACAAGAAATTTCACAATAAAGAAGATAAAGGAAGGCAGAGGGACTAAATGGGAGGAGTGTGGTTTCTTATATGAAACTGGAAAAAAAAAAGAAAACAAAGATCTGAGATAGTTATTTCTCTATAATTATATTAGTTGCTGGTCAGTGGAGATATGATTACTGTGATCCCATGCAGATTCCTATATTGGAGATATTTACATCCAAATCAAACATCCTAGGTTCCCTCTGTGGTCAGCAGATATAAATAGGTACTTCTAGTACTTGATTCCTCTCATCTTGAAGCAAAAGTCTACATTTTATCAGGGGAGCTGAGTCTTAAAAGCACCCATTTCTCTTCATGACTACCTTAGTTGTGAACATTGGGGTTCTAAAAGTAGATGAGGTTAATTCTACCTTAGCTGATTAATGTCAAAACACTCGATTTTGGGAAACAGTGGTGCTAGCTAAACATCTCTTCCTTAAACACTTAAGTTCCCTGGGCCTTTCACCAATAGCAAAGCCTCACGAAAGTAAATGTTGCTCAACTGCTAAGAATAAGATTTATTAACACGGTAGTGTATCTTTGCCTGTTTTCCAAATGATTATAAAGTTGCTGATTTAAAATCATAAATTGCATGGTTATCTCATGCATATCTTATATTTCATTGATTTGTCATAATGTAAGTTGCAGATTTAGATTATTAATAAATACGTGGTTTGTATTGACTCCATTTATTTTTCTAAGTGAACAAAAATGTCCATAGGAGAGCCTTCAGACTTAAATTTTTCTAAAGAATTTATAGTCCCTAATTTTAGTGTAATTTAAATTTTAGTTTCTGGATTTTACCTGTTTTTAGCCCATAGGTGAACTGTCTTCTGTGCCAGCTGACTTATTAATTTATAAACATGAAGCAGGCAATGTAGCAGAGGCAAAGAATGCACATTAAAGTAATGTCTCACAGCGGTATCACTTCTAGCTGGGGAATTCAGTGTTAGAGTTGTTACATCTTTCTGTAAAACTCTGAGCTCCTTCTCTTCAAGCAGCTTTTTCCACCTGGTACTGCATGAAGTGTTGCTTCTGTTTTGAGTCACTCTTCTTTTCCAAGAGTCAAAGAAAGGACCCATAGCCTGGGTTAGGCAACTCAGTTTAAATATGGGACAAATTAGATTGCCTGTGGAGATTGGTCACTCAGTTTTCCATGACATCTCATGGGGAAGAGAACGCAGCATCTGTCAGCAGCCTGACATGCTGTAAGCTTGGGTTGAGAAAAGGCTCTTGGAAAGACTGTGAGAATGAAAAGAACATTATAACATGCCAGTAAAGCTGGTTCATACTATTAGGCTTGCCTCAAGCTAACCATACCCCATTGACTTTCAATGTGTTTATATTTCTCTGTTGGGTCACCCCTGGGGGCTACAGTGGTGACAATGCTTCAAGCATCTGCTTCAGGGAAACCTCTTAGGCACTTCCTGAACACCGGAGCCAAGGACGTCCTAATCATCACAGGGGACACTTGTGCTGTAATTGTATAACTGCAGGCTCACTAGCTCTTCTTCATCTCCCAGAGTCACCTCAACCTAGCAGCCCAAACAGGGCTGGGAAGCTCATATGCACAGCTTAAACCTTGTGAATGACTTTATGGGGTATAGTGTGCCTCCTTTTGTCCTTCTTCTGGATTTCTGGATCCAGGCACACTAGCAGGACCCAGAGATGGCTTGGCTTACTCTTGAAAAAAGCAAGATGAAGGAAAGGAAAAACAGAGCAGGGGTTGGGACAAACAAAGGTGGAGGGAGAGAGACGTCTCGGAATAGGCACCAGCAACATTAATAATGCTCTCTTCTTTTCCTTTTCAGCTCTTCTCCATCCCGAAGAATTAAATCTCATCCAGAAATTATTGAAGCACTGAAGAGGAACCAGTGTCTGGCATCCAGTACAAGGGATGAAGAGGAGGCCAAGTTTATTATGAACTTCCTATATGAAGAGGATCCTGCCCCAGTACTTGCTCAAATGGGGTTCTGCATGTCTCTGACATTTTACCCCAGTGCACGATACTGTGATTAAACTGAAGAGGCCATGAAGGGCCTGTTTTACGTACAACCCTGCATGGAAGTGGCAGGTTAAACCCATCATTTTAGGAGCACCATGATGCCAGAGAGCTCTGAGTTAGGGACCTGCTGGACCTTTGTCTGACTCTAGCCTGTGATGATGGTGGAGTGGGCATCTGACCCTCACCTCTGATGACAGCGGACTTTCTCATCATGAGCCCTGTATTGAGATGTTTTATTTCCTAGTAAGCATTACTGCAGTTAGACACTTTGCTTGTTTATGGGAAGTGCTTTAGGATAAAGAAACGTGGTTACAGCATGCTGACTGCTAGGATAAATGCTGGTTGACTGGGTTACACATGCTTGTAGTGTGTGTCATCTTGACTAACTAAATGGTTAACTTGGGTCTGAGGACATGCATCCAGTGTATCAGATGGAGCATCTGCTGAGCATCCTGTGACTGCTCCTGAGCCAGCAGGTCTGAGTGGTGCTTACTGACAGGACAAGGTAAATGTCATAAGAGTAGATTGAGAAAGACTGTGCATATATAGATGCAGACTTTATAGATTGTGTAAGGGGTGTGTGTGTGTACATGTACCCACTAGTGTCTGCAGTCTGTGCATGATTTTTTTTCAGGTTTTTTAGCTGTGTGGCTCTCCTCCTGGCTGGGAGAGAACCTTTGGACAGTGAATTTTCTTCTATTGGTTTTAGAAGGGAACTAGCTCTGATATGAGCAAGAAGAGAAACACTCCCCCTGAGAGAGGTGAAATATGAATTAGGTATCCATCAGAGAACAGTTCAAGGTGAGCTGAGCATGTTGGGAACATAGTACTGAGGACTGGAAGGGACTTACTGCTTGCAGTCCACTGTAATCGTGTAACAGCTGTGAAACAGTCATTCTGCCTTATACTAGAGCTCACAGTTTGCTGTAACACACTTAAAAATTTCAGAAGACCACTAACTGTCACAGGATCCATATTCCTCACAAAATATGTGAGAGAAAAACAGTAATTTCCTCTGTCCTTGGCCCTTCCAGTAGCAGGAAACTTGTTTTCTTTGAATTTTGCTCTTCATCCTTGCCTTCACCTTCCTGCCTCCCTCCCTCTGCCCCACATACAATAGTGTTTCCTCGCTATGGTTTCTTGGCTGTTATCTTTATGAAGTATGTAAAGAGAGTGCTGCCAGTACAGTGAAATGGAAATTGCACCTTGAACAGCAATGGCTATAGAAGGGACATGTTTGGGTCGCTTTTGAACAGGAGAAATGCAGACTCAGTTGGGGATATGCTTACAGGCGATCAATTATCACTGTGGATGCACTAATTGTGGATTTATGCACAAGGATCTGCATGGTTAAGAGCCTTCCAACTCCACTTCTTCAGATGTTGGAGACTCAAGCTTGAGGTGTATTAGGCTAACCTAACACAAAACAAAGTATATTAATGTTGATGTACAGGAGTGAACATAAATAACCCCACTTTTTAGAGAACTGGCACTCCAGTGAAAGATGCGTTTTGTGTGCACTTAAGTGCAATGGATTTTCAGCCCTAGTCCATTTGTTCCATGTCATCCCATTGTGCAGACTGCAGACAACAAGCTGATTTCGGGATGGGAAAGCAAATCCTACCCATTTTTCAGCTTGCTCCCATTTGCTTCCTCAATGTACGTGCAGAAGAGTGAAGCATTTATGTGATTGGCCAAATTCTGCTATAGACCACCACTGAAGTCACTGGAAGCCTACTTATCTCTGTGTAGCTGAGAATAGAATTTGAGCTATTGAATATGTTTTTTACTAGGACCAAATAGTTAACTAAGTTGTACCTTTCTGAAGTAGAGTGATTTTACAATATGGGTTTTATCTAGTAGTGAAGAGCTGTTCTTTTGTTAAAAGGTTCTGTTCATACTGCACTTTTGAGTTATATAGCTCACAAGATTAGTAACGCATGAATGACATCTTTGGCTTTCATACATAGCTAGCTCAAATCTAGTTCTTGTTAACTATACCAGGTGTTTTACTGTAGGTTGTTACTAGATAAAAACTGTTCAGAGGGCTATGTGAGGAAAAAAAAAATAAAAAGTTTGATCTCTATTTGTCTCTTTCCTTCAAGGACAAATGCCTGTGTTGCAAGATCCAGCATTACAAGTGCATTCATTAGAAGACAAAGCCAGGTTTAATAACATAGAAACTCCTGTGGCTGGAGAAAACCTTCTAGATCAGGACTTAGGAACATATGAAAAGCAATGAAAGGGGCAGTGCTTTTCATTGTTAGAAAAAAGGTAAAACACCAACAGTGCTCTGAATTCTGATGTTGTGTGATTTTGCTGCAGCTAAGAAGCAATATCCCGCTTCTGGAACAGCCTGTACAAGAACTCTCCAGCCCCACCAACTAGAAGGTTGGAACACTAATGTTCCCTGGCTGACGGACGTGGAATTACTCCACAGAAAGGAATTGGTGCTGACACTACCCATGTTTTCCTGCTTGGTCAGTGATCTGACTCTCACAGATGAGAGTTCATTTGAGACTGTGTGTAGGAAGGTGTCTTTCCCTTTGGGTGAAGTGTTCTTGCACTTAACAGGTGTGGCTTGTCTGGGGTGAGTTTCACTGAGAATGGGATATCCCTGGCTTCTCCCAGGCAAGACACCAGGTCTCAGGATAAGATAGATCTGAAGTTCAGGGGAGCATCTTCTGGGGTAGTCTGCAAGGCATGGGGAAGAGGTCTTATCACATAGATGGTGTTTGGCTGAGCTTTCCTTAGGTGTTGGGTGAGGTCTAGGGCAGTGTGTCTGCCTGCTCACTCTGAAGCAGGGTGTGGACAGGAATTTGAAAGAAGCCCAAAACAGCTCTCGGAAGGATCAGTGTTACTGTGTGTCTATGGGCACTGATGTCTTTCCTATGCAAGAATTAACTTGAGGTGTTACCTGAAAAGGTACTAACTGCAGGACTTGGAGCTTAAAACAAAATGTTCTGGCTAGTCCTCTATAGCTTTTCTGTGCCATACATAAATACTTTTCTAAGGAAGTTTTAGTTTCTGACTAATATTCCCCTTTGAGCTCTGACTAATATTCTGCATACAGACCTATTCTTTCTGGATCAAATTTTATCATTACCAGAGGCAGGTACTGATTATGCTGTGTCTGTTTTTATCTCCACATTTAATTCATCATATACTGTATTAGTTTCTTATATTTGCCATTTATATTCCATTGTGCGTGGTACTTCAGACTTTCTTTTATATAACATGAATAGCTGTGAATGTAGGCTCTATGGACTTTTGCAGTGCAAGAGTAAAACCTAATTTCATTTCTATATAGCATGCCCTTTCTGAATTTCACATGAGAAATACTTGCTCCTGAGCCATCCAAATGAGAATACTTTGGCTTGGGCCGCTGTGGCAGGTCACTTACTCATGCTACTTGTCAGCCACACATTGATGCAAGCCGAAATGCATTGCCTTCTCATTTGTTTTTAACCTTAATGAAAACTTGTGTAGAAAAGGTATGCTGGCATAGCAATGAGGAATGAGTCACTACCATCCTCTGCTATCCAGAAACGAAATGTCAGTGCAGCTGCTCAATCTTCATTTCTTTACATAACCAAAGGCCAGTCAGGTCTTAAAATTTTCTTTTCTATAGAACCTCTACCTCTCCAGAGCCTCCTTTTTATATGCTTGGGTGTGTGGGGATTATGTGGCTTGAATTTCAGCAGAACCACACAAAACTTTAATTCTCACTCCCCTTCCCCCCCCTTACTTCCTCTCTGAGTCATACAGGCTAATTTATTATTGTGAAGGTAAGTGGGTTGTTTTCACCTGACTATTCATAAGAGAATATTATGCCAAAAGGAGCACAGTCAGTCATGTAAGAAATAACCAGCCTTTCCATTTCTGCATAAATACAGGTATTCATGTTGAAGCAAAGAGGGCATAAGTCATTCTGGCAGTTGAGACATGCAATATACTGTGTGTGCTTATTGACAAAAGTATTTAAAAAAATAAAATAAAAC
>VZTL01070750.1:8375-21041 GCA_013400535.1 Scopus umbretta
GCAAAACTTGCAACTGAGGCAATGGTGACTGATCTTCAAGTTTGCACATAGCAACCAGCCATTTCATTCCCAGAGACTTCAGTATGAAAAAAAGACACCTTTTGTGCCAGTGAATGGAACTGCTAAAAGATTTGCCAGATCACACAGGGGATGTGTCAGAGAGCCAGAAATTGGGACTTACAGCTGTTGTGTCCTACTGCAGTGTACTTTCATAAAAATTGGTCATTCTAGGTCAGTCTAAAGCCCTCCTTTCTTTTACAGAGACCAGAAATAGTTACCTTGGAAAAAAATAAGGAACAGAATAAGCAGATAGTGGTATTTCCTCAGGATATTCTTCCGCCCTTCATCATTTTGCTAGTCAGGAGCTTCTGAAGACAAAAATGTGGGGATTCTGTATGTATGTGTGTAGTGATCACCCCTGAAAGATTTATTTCCCTTCAATTTTACTTTAAAACATCATGTGATTTATTTAGCATCCTTTACACCTTGTTCAAAGGAGATACAAACTTACTTATGAACCACTTTAAGAAATATTTCATTTTGGTTGTTGGGATGCCTAGTTCTTCTTTTGGAAGGGACAGAGCAGAAAAACTCTGACCTGCAGCAGCTACTCTGGACTTTCAGGCCTCCATCATGTTCCCTGTTTACTTCTCTGTGTTTCAGGTGGAAGAGTTCTAGGCCATTTAATCATTCCTTTATGTACCCAACTTATCTACTAAGCCATCCTGTTCCTCTGAATGTGCCCCATCTGTTCCTTGTTATGTACAGTGGTTTTTCTTCCTTTTTCATTTTCTGCCTCATGGAAAGGGTATCATTTAGGCGAAGTTGGATCATATAATGTACTAAGGGATGCTTCATAGTATTGTATAGCACAGATCGCTGTATCAGTGTGAACAGCTATATTTGACCAGTGCTGTATTAATGCATTAATGTGATGTGAAAGTAATGTTCATACTATATCAGTAACAGCAAATGCAAATGCAGCATTAAGAGTATGACTCACAATTACTGATGCGATAAGCTGTTGATTTTTCATGAGTACAGCAAAGCTGTTAGCAGCTGCTTAGCATACCTTCAGCCTCAGCTGCTGGACTGCTAGCTTTTCAAGAAGCACAACATGCAAAAACAAATGGGAAGTACCCCATTTCCATCATTGCCAGGGATTCGTTTTGTAAAGCAGCTCTAAAGTTCCCTATTTTAAAAACTGGCTTGGACAATCTTGAGCGAACCATTCACAAGACTTGAATACATCTCATTTTTCTCACTAGAGTTTTTGGAAAGAGACTAGATGGAGGCAGCAGCATTGAGACAAGCCTTGGCAGAAGGTATGTTATGGAGGAACAGCTGTCTTTTTAAACCCTGCTCAGAAACACAGCCTCACTGGCCGCATTTGGGGTTATCATTTATCAGGATTCTCCTGGTTGTGTTATCTTTTTCTGTACAGAAAATATTTGTCTTGCCAGCTTCATGACAGTCTCTAGAAGTCCTTGCTGACTGTCTGCTGCACCTATTCTGTTTTCTATTGATATCAAACCTGGTGCACATAGGACATGCATCTTGTTGCCTAGAGATAACAGATTCATTGCCCACATGTTGTGCAGCAGAAGTGCCCGTATTGCCCAGCTGATAAAAGAAATCTCCAGCTTTGTTAGCATGTTGCTCTTGTAGGGTGTCTACTACAGATTTCTTTGTTTGAAAGACAGTGTGGATTAAAGGATAGACTAAATAGCAGGCTGTGTAAGACTCATCTCACTTAATTTGCCGTCTCTGGAAGAGTAGTATACACTCAGATAATCACCGTTGGATTTTCTTATTGTAAGTGGAAACCTAGAGAGTACAGCCCATGATGTATGCACCTACCTTAAGATGAACTGAATTACACTGTCTGCTACATGGTCTATAATGACCAGCCCTTCTCTGCCTATAAAAGGAACCTAGAGAGAAGAGCTCACTTATGTATTGGACACAGCCGTATTTAGTGAGAAGTATTACACTTTTTGAAGTATCAGTTCAGTTCTGTCTTTTCCTAGTTTCTCAGTAAGTGACACTGGCTATGCTGGTATCTTCTCTTCGTCTTTCCCATCCTCCTTTATCCAGCTTGTTTTACAGTGTGTAAGTGTTGTGGGACAGGGGTTGGTCCTTGCTTGTGTCCAGTTCTGAGAGGAAAGATGGTTCTGCATCTTGGTTTTGGACTAGGGTGCAGGAAACATACATTTTATTTCTATTGCAGCACAGACTTCTTCTATGAGGAAAAAAAAATATTTTCTATAGGGTCAGTTATTTTTTAAGTGCTTCCTTAATTAACAGGTGAGCTATAGACACGATTAAAGTCATTAAAGACCATCCAAATGCCATGCTACACTATGTAAGCATGAAAAGTAAAAAAGGCAATCTTATTTGAAGCAGTATGAATATCTAAGTAAAAAAATATCACTTAAAAAAAATGGTACCCAAATCCTTTTTTTATTCATAAATTTTAAAAAGCAGCTTGCAGTTTTCTCAAGAGGGCTTGATAAAATTAACACTGAAAATTCTAGGAACAATTTTCATTTAGCAGGTCAGTTTCTAGAAGCTTGTTATAAATTTTCAGTGTCTAGGATTTGGAATTGTATTTATCTTATATGAACAAAAGAGTGAATGTGTGATGCTTTTCCTTATGGAGTGAACATAACTTCTAAACCTAAGTTTCCAACATATTCTTGCATTTAAAAGCATCTTTAAATTATTGAGATTATTGCCTGTCAAACCATTCATTGGAGTATTCACATAAATGAAAGACAAAATATGCATGAACTCATTGAATGTCTTTAAACTTAAATGAATTTTAAAAGTAATATTTTGCAACATTTGCTTTGAACTAAAATCCTTGAGATTAAGAAATTTAACTTGCTTAACACCTACATCCTTAAATTTAATAACTGGCAGGGAGAGCTAGAATGATTTTATGATAAATGAAAAGTTAAAATAATTTATTTAGGTTCTTCACGAACAGCACAGTAGCACAATTTCAGTGCTGATTCCTGAGTATCAAACCAATTTCTTAAAATGATTCGGCCTTTTCCAGGCAGGGAAACCTGTATTGCTTGTGGTCACACAGTGGATTCTGTAGTGTAGATTTAGATGAACATTGTCTTGGCTGAGTGTCGAGCATTGTTATTATTACTGCTGCAAATGACCTTAAGGCATGGCAAAAGGGCCAGGAAAGGCTGAATTGAATGTTAATGTGATGACGAGAATGCTTAGTTTATCAGCATGGCATTTCAAGTTTCAGAATGAAAGCATAAGCCATCTCTTAATTGATGTGGCAGGTCTCTGAAGTGGGAATTAGCCTGTGCTGCTTCATCTATGTTGGTGTGTATTCATGTGAATTGCTACATGTGTTAACAGTAAACAAAAGAGTTTTCGTGGGGAAGACTGAAGTGTGGTACAGGACTGCTGCAAAGAGCTTCAGTCTTCCTGCTGGCAGATTCTGTTTTCTTTTTTTACTCTACTAAATACATTATTTTAAGGAAAGGGAAAATCTACCTGCACTGGTAGGATGTGTTTAACTTCCACATACTTCTTCAAGTGAATGGTCTCAATGTTTTCAGAACAAGCTAAGAAGGGTATTTGTTTACTTGGTCTATTGCTGGTGGGTAGTTTGAGGCTGTATGTTATATTCTGTGGCTGAAAAAGTAGTGTGATATTTTGATTTGATTAAGTATGAGAGCTGATAGACTAATTCATGTTATGGCTTAGAGCTGGGCTAGTCATCTTACTGTTGTGATTAACTGGATATTTTAACGTGTGCCTGAGGCCATGTTCTCTCAGTTACATGTTTGCTTTATCTGCATCTACAATGCTACAACAGTTTAAGTTAAATTATAATTTTCAAATAGTCTGGTTAATCTGATGTGAAAAGTCTCTTTAAATTCTTTTTGCTTAGGCTAAGCTTATGATGTTTTATTCTAAATCAGTTTGGAACAGGGCTAAGCTAAAATAAGAAAATCTTGAAGCAAGTGTTAAAATACATGCTTTTAACTGGACAAGCTTAATAAAACTGGGTGCTGTGTTTGCACAAAAATGTTCCACAGACTCATGTCACCTGCCCCCCTCCCATTTCCCATTCTCTTGGGTCTACAAGGCAGTGATAATGCCCTGAGCTACATCTCAGCTAAATACATGACGTGATTTTGTAACCCCCCTGCAAGCTGCAAATTCACAGTTTCAGATATGTCTGGTCTCAGAGAGTCACTAAACCACTGATGGTTGGAAGGTTTTGCTGTAGGAAGTAAGACATATTTTGCACTGCCATGTCTTTCTGCAGCATCACTGTTGGCCACTGCTGGTAATGGGATGCTGGGCAAGATGAACTTTTGATTTGACGTGATGTGGCCACTCATGCTATACATAGAAAAGATGACCTTTGGGCTTCACTTCCCAGGCCACAGGAGAGTGCACAGGAAGATTGCTTTTCTTGAAATGAACCATCCCTTTACAAAAATTGTCTAAGCTTGGTTGAACACAAATGGGAAGGGAACATGGAGGAACAAATTTCCTGAAGGGAGGCGGAGGCAGTTGCAACCTGAGTGTGCTCTGGAGCAGCTACTAAAGCATTGCTGATTACTGACTAATCACCTGTGGGGGCACATGGATGTTGGGCACCTCCCTGGGGGATGGGATGGGCCAAGGCCCGCTCGGTCACGGGCCGTGGGTGGGGGTGAGGACCAGGCTGGGTTGGGGAGCGGGAATCAGACAGCCCTGAGATGGCCAGGCAGGGCGATGGGGATGGGATGAACAAGGGTAGCTCAGGCAGGGCCCAGCCAGAGCCTTGACCAAAAGAGGTTCCTGAGGGAAATGGGAGAGCCTGGAGGTTCCTCAGCAGGGCTGCCTGGGGCAGTCTCCTCCCAGGCTTCTGCCAGCTTTTCCTTGGAGAGCTTCAGGGCTACTATCACTTCTCCAAAATCTCTGTCCTGGCACTCAGGACCCTCACCCCATGCCGTGAATGTTGCACTTATTTCTGAATGCTGCTTGAGCTCAGCTTACTGTACCGGCAGCCCTTGTACACCTACTGTTTCTCCTGTACATATGTCCTGCATGAAAGGTGTGCTGCACTTGATCTCGATCACAGGGAAGGCTTTCAGGGCTGGCTACAGCTGCAATGGGAGGAGGCACAACACAGGAGTGATGCCATCTCTCATGTTACATCAGGGGGAAGTGAGTGGCTGTCCCCAGGAGCAGCTGTCTGCTGTCCTGGGAGCTCTCACAGTTGGAGTGAAGGAGGATATAATAAATCATGTTTTTAATGCAGAGTTTTAACCAGTTCATAAACCAAAATCAGACCTATAAGTTATAGGCTGCTGTCTAAGAAGAGGAGAGTGCTTGTTTCTGGGACATTAGAGGGGCACACTGAACCATGGAAAAAAAGAAAAGGAAAAAAATAAAGAAGGCACATACAATTAAGTGGAAAAGCAAAATACCTTTCTGTATGTCTAGATAGCCAAATCTCAGAGCTTCCTGAAGCTTTTTCTTATTCTGGAGGACATGCTAGTTCCCTGGAAGTGGGAGAAACTCAAATAATTAGACATTATTTAGGTCTAAGGGTCTTTAAACTTTTGGGTGCCAAAAAATACCTACCAGTTTCAAGACCTTTTCACGCAGGGTACATAGATGCACATGAGCTAAGTCTACACTAGCAAATCAAACAGTGCCGGTGCTCAGGCCCAAGCACTGGGACTTGCTAATCTCTGCTGTCAAGTCAGCTGAACCATCGCTGCCACAGACAGAAACCCAGAGAATAGTCTGGGAGTCAGCAGGGGCTGGGGACTGCTACCCCTGCAGCACCCGGCTGCAGGGAGCAGGGCTACCATGGTCTTCCCTACCCCCTGATCCACATCACCTGAGAAAATTGAAGTGCCTGTCTGCAGTTGTCTTCTCTGAGTCTTGACTCCACAGAGCACTTAGGCATGGCTTCAACTTAAATTGGTAATTAAAGGTGGGATTTAACTCCATACTTGAGCAAGTGCTCCAGTGAACATCAGTATAGTTAAATTTCTGCTTCCTTTCAACATTTTGCCTCCTAGAAGAGAACCGCATATCCCACTAGGCCAAAATACAGACAAAATAAGACAGTGCCTTATCTTTGTAGGTTAACATATGACAATGTTAGAAATATCTTTTTTAATGTGTGTATATAATGATGCCATTCTAAAATTTTATTAAAAAAAACTAAAATTTGAACACTGTTCATGTCATTGTATATATTGTTGATTTTATTTCAAACATCTCCCATTTTCACAGACAAGTAGCTATTCCTTTTAATAAGTCTCAAAAATATATACACATGTACAGGAAAAATCCCAACACTCCAGCTCAAAAAGGTGTGATAGCTGTATACAGAGAAATCTAGATTCTGCCCTGTACACATCACTTATTTTTGTTGCTCTATGCTTCCTCTGAATTTTGATATCGTTGAAACAAATGCATCTTCTGTTTGTGAGCTATCCACAGTGTGTCTTTCTGCCCAGATGTTTGTGTGACACTGTTCACAGAGCAATGGTATATCTGTGGTTAAATAGCCGGAATACCAATGGTTGATCAGGGGAGTTATTGTGGAATTTATTCCAGCCTCTGGCTTGTGGCTTCATCCATTTTTAAGTTTAACTCAAGTTATCCATCTGATGCAAATGGCTCCAAGTTATCAGTTCTATAAATGCCAGATGCCATCATCTGAACTCAAATCTTTGTTTAATGCTATAAAAGATAGCTGTATTTTACCAGCTTCTGTTATTTAAATGAGCTGAACATGTTTTGCTGATCACTTGACTGAAACTAAAGCATTGTGTGTATGTGTGCTTTGTTGTCAGCTACTAGGAAAGATCAAAGAGATGGTACTGAACACTGTCACAGATTCTAATTAATTGGCACTTATTTGCTTACATCTCAAGTTAGCCTATACACAGCCCCCTAAATCTGAAATAATTGATGACTTGTTATATTTTTTAAATAATGTAATTTTATTTTGTACTTCTTTGTAATATGCATGCTATTGTGGTTGTAAGGAATATTGATTCTAAATCTTCTAATCTAATAAAGTATATTTCTGATCTTAAGGAACACCCTGCAAATGGGATGTGAGCACATTTTGTGATTGAATTACCTGTGAAAAAAATATTCCAACAGTAGCTCTTCATTTATAAGTTCTATCATATTCAATCTAATGCTGAAACAAAGTCTATACTAAACATAAATGCAGCACATCTCAGTTGCAGCTTCAGACTAAGTCCCTTTTCAAAATCCTTAAAGCAGCAAGAGGAGCTCAGCTTTAAAAACTTGGATAAAACTATAGATTTCCTTCAGAAACTTTTTGAAAATACCAGCTTTAGTCATTAATGGTCAAAATTGTGGCTGATTAATGGACAAACAGAGATGAGTTTGGGCTTTCTTATTAATACCAACAGACAGGTATCCAAATAATGTGACAGAAAATACCACCAGGGTCAACACTGACTGTTTTCTACATAATTTTCTTGTAAGTCAGTCCAAGGCTGAATGGGTCAAAAGACGGAACTATAACTTCATCTTTGCTTTGGGAGTTGCTGAAGAAAGTTTTTGATATCATTACGACAAGATTGGATAGCTGTTGAGGGCTGTCAGAGTGGTGGGCTTTTTGTTTTGTTGGGGGCTTTTTCTGCTTTGTGTTTCATTTGCCCCTGCGTACACATTAAGCAACTTCTGATTAAGCTTTGTGTGAAACCTGTTTTATTAAATGCAGTGACATTTCTTTGACCACCTCTCGGGAAGTAAGGTTAAGTCTGAAAATAGTGACATCTAAAACTGCTAGAGTCCTCTATATAATGTGTGCATGTTTTGTATATGTTTGTAGAAAGAGAGAATCCATCTAATTTTCTATCTAATTAGCCATATAATTTCAAATACAAGAAGGTGCTTAGTTCATTGGACGGACATTTAAACAACAGCAACAGACAAGAAGCAACAAAGTTCGTGACTTGTTTCCCATTGGTCCACACAAGTATAACAGAAAGTAATTGCCTTTCAGGCCAGAGTCTATTGTTGCAAAACCCAAACAGAATAGCGTACAAAAAACTAGTTCCCACAAAGCTTTCCAGATTATAAAACACTTTTCACATACTGTTTCACCATAGAAAAACTGTTGACCAGAGACTTCATACGGTCACTTAGCTGGTGTGAGCCCAATGCTGTCCTGATGATAAGAAGCAAAACCTTGAGATTTATTTGGTGAAATAAAATAGACGACAAGTCTAAGGAGCTTGTGACAACTTGTGACACAGCAGAGAGCAATGCAGGAGTCCAGATGACCTGGAATTTGTTCTGATCTGATAGCTTTGTGCCAATTGTGCTGCAGTTATCTGGATATATAAGAATGGTATGGCCAGCTTTGGGCTGAGATTCTGTGTCCTAAGCAACTGGTGGGAGAAAGTATTTTTCACAGGTGTAATGTGATAACTTGTTGCAAGTGAGGAGACCAGGAGCCTTTCTGAGAGCTTTCCAAATTTATGAACTGTGGATATGTACTCTTAACCATAAGTTCCATGTGGCAATGAACTTCAGACACCATGAGGACAAGTACCTGCATTCTCTTCAATCAGCTTAAAAGAGTCATGAACTCATTTTGCCTTGATGGTACTGATGCGGTTGTGTACCATGAAGAATAGCTGGAGAAATATGTTACTTCCTCTTACCACTTGAATTTTTGTCAGCTTTTCATTTTACTTAGTGGCTGCCTGAGCATAAACCTGAGAAAAAGACTCATGGTTCTGGGACTCCTTTCGCTTTATACTCACTGGGACAACAGAAAGCTTTCTGGGTTTTTGAAGGTCAACACACTTGGGTAAAAAACCTAAAGGACTGGAGTATCAACAGAGAATATTCTCATGCTTTTACGTTATTGCAGCTCAAGCACACCGTTTCTGTTTCAAATTATGAAAACAACTCTTTTCAAAAAGAACTAAATGGATATATGTTCAGAGATACATTGTTTGTTTAAATTTGAGTTATTATTGACTGCACAATGCCATAAAGTATGGGTTTAATTACAGCTGGAAATAATCTGCCATTCACTTTGAGTCTAAAGAAATATGCCTTCAGCTATGAGGTAGAATGCATCATTTCTGTGTATCTTGTAGTCCTCTCATACTTGGGCCTGTTGGATGAAATTGTATCAGACTGCTGTGGATCAATATAAGATGCTGCAAAAAGCTCAGGTAGGGTAAAAAAAAAAAAAAAAATTTAAAGAAATGTATTGCAGAATTCCGGTAGGAAAACCCCAGGTCAGTTCCAGTAGGAAAAGACTAGGTCACTAACAGAAGGATCACAATACAGAGTTGTAGATAATCTTAATGGGCAGACAGCATCATTTCTGCAGCATCATTTCTGCCGACTCTTCGTAGTCTTCACACTCATTCCCCCTGCTAAGTTTAACTTACTCCTTGTGGACTCAGTCCCAGAGAATGAGAAGAAATGGCCAAAGGATGCATGTTTTCCATGGCAAATATAGGCTTCATGTTTAATAATTCTTAATCAAATTTGTATTTGAATGATGTCTTCAGCTCCCTCTGCTTGAGATTCTAATTGGCTGCGGAAGAAACCTCAGAAAGAACTTCTTTCCAAATAAAGTTCCTTAAGATCACCTGTTCTTCCTCTTAAAATTAATTGCCTACCCAGGAACTGAGAAATAACATGAGAAATGTGCAGAGAAATATTCAGCAATGAGTAATATCTGCTGGTAAACTGGGGAAATATCAGTTCTATGCAGTGGTTGTCACATCTTTTTAAACACACCGATTAATGGGTGGATCTATTACTGAAAGCATGCGTGCTTAATTTATTCAAAGAAGTTGTGTGTATGTCACCACTCACAGGCCTGTTTCTCTAGCATAGCGTTTCACATTCACGATGTTATAACTACTGAGAACACAATGGAAGAAAGACAACTGTAACTCATAGCACAAAGCACTAAAAATACAATGTGATCTGTAAGTGATACAAATTGACATATAAGAAAATACCAATGGTATAATTTAAATCCAATAAAAATGAGGTTGTCATCAGTATTTGGGTACTTTTTCTTAGATTAAACATTTTCAATTGTGACACTTAGTTCCATATTCTTTTCTTCCACCCTGTTTTATGGGCAAATGTGTTATTTGGAGAACAGCATGTGGAAACACTATGGAAATGGCAATTCTGTGAAATACCATTTGAGAACTGAGACACACTTTTAAACAAGGAATGGAATTCAGGTCAAGCATCACAAATGAAATGGTTATTGTAAAAGCAGTGAGAGCTAGCCATCTGCCACTGCAGCACTCAAAAGGGCTGAGATGCAGGGTCCTGCAAAGATATTCCTATTGCAATATCAGTTGAGGCCCACAGAAGTCTCAGCTACAGACATTAATATAGCTACAGATTTTCTAAAGTGACAAATATACTATGTGGTTGCAAAAAGCTGTGCTTGTGTCCCTACAGTAAAGTCAAGCAAGGAGAGGAACAGCCTTTTGGTCATTTTAAAAGAAGGCAATTTGTGCCCTTTAAGGAACTGATCCTGAATTATTTACTTGGAGGCTGATTATAGCTTCTTTTTTGGCATGAATAAGATGTTCTGTGTGTTGGTGCCATGCTGAAGATTTAAATGTCCCACACATTTGATCCAGGCTGGGGCTGTGGCAACTACTGCACAGCTGATGACAACAAAGGCTGGTTTCAAGCTCATTGTCATCACCATGGTGTTACACCAGATGAATGGGTGGCATTGATTCTGATTGGCATATTCATTCACATGCATTCAAAACTCATGAATTTTACTTAACACGTCCCTTTGCTTATTGGCTGGGATTTAATTGGAGTGATGTATTGCAGCACTGCTAGATGAAGTGGAACAGTTTCTTTTTTTTCTTTTTTTTTTTTTCCTTTTTTTTTTCCTTGTTTTTTTTAGTTCCCTTTCTTCCAAACCTCCCAACTAGAGACACCACAGCATTATTTTTTACAATCACCAAGGCATTTGTATGTATGGAACCTAATTCTTGGCTTTGTACTGAAGTTTGCATTTAATATTTGGAGACAGAAAAATAAATAGACATAGGGAGAACTCACACAGATTTAAGTGTTGACTTTCGTTACTGGGTTCACAAATTGTTTATTTAGCATTTTCTTTACATACCAAGAAAGCAAGAGGTCTTTTTTGTGCTTGCTTCTATGATTTTTTCCGGCTTTCCTGTATTTTAACATCTTTTTCAGCTAGCTGAAATGGCGAATCCTGACCTATCAGTTAGCAGATTGTTGGTATCTTTCCAAAGAGTGAATAATTTGAGCTTATGTACACACATCTAACAGATATACTCTTGTGTATATATGAATATATTTATATACAGTTGCTGTGTATTTATCAGAAACGTGCAAGCAAAAAAAAATTCTAGAAAAATTTTAGTAGAAAAATGTAGGTTTTCATCAAAGGGATACCTATGCTGAATTTTTATTTATTGCCATTTTTAGCCTGAAAAGCAAAAACTTTCATCTGAAAATCAAATATTTATGTCAGGAAAATTAAAATGAAATATTTGGGTTTGGGTCAGATCTGTCCAGGTCAAGATACTTTAGTTTGTTGAACAAGATCGAAGTGCTTCATTTCAAGGTAGTTCTATATAAGCTGCAAAATGTATTGGCAGAAGCTAACAGTGGCATAGGGTCAATAGAGAAAGTACCCTTTGGAAGCAATTAGGAGCATCTATGGTTCATGCTCTGAGCTACATCTGGTGCTCTTGAGGCTCTCTCCTTTGTTTCTAGAGCTCAGGCAGACTCTTATTCTTGGGCAAAAGTTATCACTGTAAATTACATCTGCCTGTGTCTGCACGGGGTTTGGTATTTCTTCCATCCTTTGCCTCCATTCTCCTAGAGGAAATCACGTCAGCCAGTGCATCATTCCACAGAACATTATGGTCTTCTTTCTTGTTGGCTACAGAAGCTACATACAACTCATTTCATGGAAACTGTTGGAAGGATTGCAAACCTAGTCTACCGAGATGATACACGATAAAATTTACAAATTACTGCTGAGAATTATAGATGCTGTAAATGGTGTGAATATACATGAATTCCATATATATGCTTAATATTGTTGCTAGCATATATAATCAGTTAAACCAAAATCCCATGAAAGTTTTTAATTAATGTAGATATAAAGTTATAAATATGCCAGATAAGACCTAGAGGGGATTTGAAAGACAAACAGAGAAAACAATGTTGTGGCTCTTCTTTGGCCTTAGCACAGTTCAGCAAGTGTATAATTTCTCCACGCTTAGTCAAAGCAGTAAAATAATTTATGAAAAAAAGAAAAAGACTGTATCAAGCACTTTTACATATGGTTTGATGCTTTTATATATGATTACATTTTCTATCTGCTGTGGTCATTCTGAAATTAAATGGTATTCACTGCTTGTTGTCTTCAGAAAAATTCCAGGCTATACAATTCTGACTACTCTCTTCCTCCCAGCTAGCTAACACACCAATGTGCTCAATAACATAATCATAGTATCATAGAATAGTTTGGGTTGGAAGGGACCTTCAAAGGTCATCTAGTCCAACTTCCCCTGCAATAAGCAGGGACATTTTCAACTATATCAGCTTGCACAGAGTCTCATCCAACCTGAC
>VZTL01070776.1:0-15938 GCA_013400535.1 Scopus umbretta
AGATTATGGTAATTGATGTTTCATGCCTAGAAAAATATCTGAAACTGTGGTCCTGCATTCAGATTCTGCAGACACATCCATCGGTAGTATCTGAATTTCTGTTGGTTTCAATAAGCAGCCAAAACACTGACCAGGTCCTACAGGACAGTGAGGCAGAGGGAATCCAGACACTGCCACAGGGTCTTCCTCTAACAGGTTTGAATTCATCATGTGCCCCTGTGATTTCCCTGCCCCCTTGGAGGGAAGGCTCACAGGCACGGGGCGGTGAGCACTCCAGAACCTCTGCAGGATGAGGAACTGCTGCCACCAGTCCCAGAAAGTGCTGGATCAGCACTGAATTGACTGACCAATGGCCAAGAGCTGCCAAAATACCTTAAAAGCATTGGACACATCCATGTCAAATTCAAAACATATCAAGAGAAGTCATCATTTATGACTAATTTTAATTTATGCCATCTGTAAATAAATCCATTCCAAATCTCATCAGAAGTGCCTTTGGCACTGAGAACTACGTCCATGTATAATTTTAAATTACAAAGGTTTGATCCTTCGATAGCAAGAATCAATAGATGTTCTGTATCTCTGCTGTGGACGGTGTGGGTCACTAAGGCATCTCTCCCTTCCTTCCCCACATTCTGTGCAACTTCAAGTTTGTGCCATGGTGGGGTGGAAGTGCCTGAAGACAACCAGTGTGCCAGCAAGGAGTTATTATACAGTGAAGTACAACTAAAGGACAAAAGCTGGTGTGGTCACAGGGCTGCAAACCTGCCAATAAAAGTAGGACATCCAGAAGCAGATGACAGAAGATGGATGGGAGGGGAGAACGCCTGAATTGTCTTGGGTGGTGGCTCCTTAGCTCATTGCCTTCCACCGGCTGAGTGCCATTAATTAGCCACCTATGTGGTCTTCAACACTCCACATGGGATACCAAATGTGTTCTTTTTACCTTGAGGAAGGTGGACTGTGTCCTGCTGTGTGGCTGAGACCAGCAAAGACCTTGGGTGTGATCAGCCACCATCGTTCAGCCAACCTCGGTGAATGACTGACAACCATAGTGAGTTTGCACAGTAGTTATATAGCCTTCAGACTATTCAACTGACTAGGACAAATTCTTGTGGCTGTTGTTTCTTCTTTGCTTTTCCTCTAGACAAGCCATGCCTCTTCACATTTGCGAAGTGACCTATGGGTAAAAACTCACCATGTATCAGCTGAGCTCTGATTTTTCTACACGCATTCCATTACCCAGCAGCAAATCCAAGATAAACGGGCTAGCTTAGCCCTCCTTCATGGGCTCACAGCAGAAGAGTTGCTGCAGATGAAGCCGTGCACACTATCCTGATGGGAAAATAAGGCAGCTCTGTGACAGTTTTGCGTAACCAAATCCCTTAGTGAAAGCACTCATCACGTTTTGAGGATAGTTTAGTGTACTGTGCTATTTATGCCATAAAATCTAGACATACTTTCAGTTTCTGTATCAGAGACAGGTAAACATTCAATTATTAAAATATCAGAACTGTGGGTGCTTGACCACACTGGGTGGATGATGGCAGAGGCATCAGCTCTGCAGCATTTTGAGCTCAGTATCTTTCAGGATCACAGAAGCAAAACGATGTTTTTCAGACGTCTCTGTCACACTGTCAACAGCATTTGTATATGTACCCAATTTCGTAATCTGCAGTTGAGTCTTTATAGGGAGAGTATCTTTTTACATTGCCAACTCTTTCCTGCACAAGTTGGTTTTGTTTAATCTTCAGGCTGACCTTCCAATCTAAAGTGGTCTTGCATTAGCTTTCCAAAGGGCGTATCTGCAGAATGCCGAGTCAGTGGATCTTGCAGAGTGCCAGTATATTTTTTTATTGAATTCTAGGCCATGCTTATACTCGGTTTGTTCAGCATAAGATCAACAAGGCAGGTGGAAAATCATCCTCACAGGGCAGCCGACGATTCTCCACAAACACTATAAACGGTAATGACAGCTGCATATGGATTTTCACCTGCCAGTGAGGAGAAGGGATGTGCAATGTGGGTCAATACAGCTGACTGCTGCTCTGTTAAACTAATTGTGTTGTCCAAGTGGCCATCTATGCTTCTCAGTGGGCAGAGAGGCACCTCCAGGGCATGGCCTGCACCTTAGGAGGTAATGGATCTCTCTCCATCTCATACAGAGAGACCCAGTAAACTTTTTGAAGACTTACCTTCACACATGCAAATTAAAGTGGTACGAAGCCTACCTTTTGGGGATTGGGGTTTTTTTCCCCCCTCTATCTTACTCTGCACAGCCTTTGTGGGGCACCAGAAAAGTCTGACATGAAGCAGCTCCTCTGGATTGATCCAGGAGCACAGACTGGATTGATCCTGGGAGTACCCAGACTGCTCAAGATAAAGGGAAGGGAACAAAACACTTTTCCTCCCGCTAATCTCCTGCTATAATGGGAAGGCAGCAGCAAAAGTCTTTTGTATCCCGATAGATCCCTTCCTGACTCTGAAATAGGATTGAGCATCTCCCACCTGCATCAACTGCCAAAATAATTGTGGTGTGGATGTCAAAACAAATGCAGATACGTCTAGATGTTCAAGACTTTTCCTACAGAAGGCTTGCCAGGAGTCTCTAATGTGGAATAAGAAATATGGCAGCTCAGTCCTGCATGTGCTGAAGGCTTCTCTAGCCAACTCTGGCCTTCATGGTGACTGCCTGGGAATCTGCGAGTGACTGAATGTACTGTGGGCTGCACCATTACATTTTCTACTATCATATATACCGCTCAGTGAGGCTGAACCACGATGGCTATACATCCTGGCATAGTCTGTAAACCATACAAGTGATACACAATTTTCCACACATCTGGTTGTGGCATTCATCACCCTCTGTGCAACAAAGTCTTGCTATTCCATACCAGCTATTCTGTTCTGGGGTTTACTGGTATATGGCTGAAGCACCTCTACAAGAGATCACTCTATCCTTATGTATTATCATGTCCCTCATCTTACCAATGTCTGTGCCTATACAAATGGAAATGAGCACTTCATTTCCATCTATGTAATTTCTAAAGCATGTAATGGAAACAAATTGCTGGGAATTATGAGACAGTTGGTCTGGCTCCTGATATGAATACAAAAAGAAGTATAGAATTAAGACCTTCATCATTTGGCATGCTCAAGATACACTTTAGAGGACCATGCAAATAAATCGCCTTTACTTGGTCTGCACCATGTATCTTTATCAGTCCACAGCAGCTAGAGATGCATCTGTATGTTCTCTAAAATACAGCTTGATTCCGACACCAGCATAAATCAGGTGTGAATCCAGAGCAGAGCAGACTTTCCCTGCTGTAGCGAATATTCAGGTGTGAATCTTACCCTTATTTCTGCCGGTGGGATAAATCCTTGGTTTCAAAGGCTGTCCCAGCACTCAGTGAGTTGTCAGAGAAGAGGAAATAGAATATTTCTCAAAACAAAATTAAATCCAGCATCTGAAAAATAAGAGATTTTGAGCCTTTCATTATAGGGTGTTTTACAATACTTTTCAGTATTACATGTATAATCTTTGATATAGTGAGACTCTGATGCTGTTTCCATAAACTGAGGAAAAGGAAAGCAGCATTAATCTCATGTTCCTCTTCTTTTCAGAGAAAGTGTAAGGTCATTTTTTGTCTCCACAATTCTGGCAGAGCAGAACTGCAAAGAGAAGCCAATTCTAATAACACTTTATAGAGGTAATAGAAGAGGAAGAAAATGGGAAGAAGAAAAAGTAAAGAGCAGCAAGGAGAAGTATACAATATGTAGCCTTATCTGGTGAAACCCAGCAATTGGAGGAATTTACCACTCTCTTTTATTAGCACTTTTTAATTAAAACAACTGCAATAAACCCCACACTGATCATCAACATGACACTGACCATTATATCATTGTGGCCCAAATTAAACACTCTAAAAGGTTACACTCTGATTTGGGGATAATGTGGGAGGGTTGGCTGCTATACAAAGACAAATGATGCTCAGAAATCTTCCATGGATTCTGGCCCTGTTGTATGAATTGAAGTCATTTAAATTGTTCTGTGTATTTGCTGACCTTAAGAAGGGATTTTGATGCAAATTCTGACCTACTCTTTAGCATGTGAAGGAGTCCAGAGTTGGTCAAATGTTAGAGCAGCTAGGCTGTATCTAGGGTGACTTCATCTAGATGGCTTGGCTACCAAATGAGATAATCCTTGGAAGCAGAGTTTCTGATCTAAAGCCCTTTGGCAGTTTTTGAGTTGGTGTTAACAGGCCTTGGACTTGGTCCCTGTGGCCTCCAGCATTTCTGCAGTGCTGTAGGAAAATGGAAATGGTCCAAGATTAGTTCCAACTAAGAAAGAAGTTAAAAAAGCATATTGTATAGGTGGAATAAAGCAGGATTAGGCTGGTAGAAGTGGAGTTCAGGACAATTACTTGTTCTCTGGGTGCATCACCTCCACAGGCTCTCCTCTTTGCCTGATAGCAGAGGATGTAAGGCTTAGAAAAGCCCTTCTGCTTCCCTGAAGCCTTGCCCACACTTTATGCAGACACAGCCAGTGGCAATGGTGGAGCAAAGCAGGAACACAGCTGGGATGTGCACTCCTTGCATTGCTCCCCTCTGCTTCTCCTGAAGGAGCAAAATAGGAAGGCTATGGGCAAGCAGAGAGAAGTGCCATGGGTGATCTCCTGAGAGCCTCCCCGGGATGGGTAGCAACCACAGCAGTCGCAATGCTGTTGAGTCCATGACAGTGTACGGCATTGTGAGAGGTTTGCTGCCTCGGGTGCTTTAGCAGCAAAGCTTACACAAATTTGCAGTCCATATGGGACGACGCTTGCTCTTCAGTCTGGAGCACCTGCAACTCCCTCCCAGAGGAACGGGAGTGGGGACAGAGCTGAGGGCAGCAGAGACATGCTATTCTGGCTTAAGGACAATGTAAAAAAGCAGAAAATAACCACAAATCCCCTCGAGAAACATGTACAAATTCACCCCTGCCACATGTCATTTCCCCTGCCCCGACCATGGGAATGTGTTTTGCTTTTTCTGGTGACTTCGCTCTTCCAAGCCAGAGGGTCATGTTGACCTTTATTTCTGTAATCAGTTTCTATAATGAGCACACTTTAAGCACATGCACGCGCGGAGAAAATTAAGTGAAGCCTAATGCTACTATGTTTATATTTAGACATCCCAGAGGCACAAAGCAGGTTTCTGATTTTCTGTGAAAATTCTCTTTCCAGACAAATGTATCTACATCTGTTGCACAGTAAATGATTAAAACCACAATCCTGCAAGCGATAGCTACCCCTGCTTATTTACCAGGGCTCGCACAAAGCCACAGCTTGTAACGATGATTGCAGTCCACTCAAGGGAAATAGCCTTTATGCTTTCTATTTGATTCCTTAGTAAGGGAAAGTTTTAAGAAAAAAAGAACACAGGCAGCGTTCCCTGTGACTTCTTCATTTGTTATGAAATGTACGTCTTTAGCCAGCGTGGGGACAGCTGAATCTCGTGAAAAACCTGCCTGAGAGCATAAAAGCAAAGGGTTTCTAGGACTGCTCTTCCAACAGGAAAGCAAAAAGTTTAAGGAAGAGTTTCTTTAGGAAAAGAATCTCCTTTGCAGAGCCTGAGAGCTGGGGGAGAGCTGAATATGGCTCCCTGACTCTGCTTTCTTTAGGCCAAAGTTAAGATGTATCAGACATCATAAGCTGTTGGTGCCACTCTTCTGTTGTTTCTGCTTATGAGCACATGAGGTTTCAGTCACGTCTTAGATAAAAAAAAAAAAAAAAATTAAAAAACCCTACTTATTTGTTTCTTTAATGGGGATTTGGATTTAAGGAGTAGGAACTGAAAATCCAGTGGGCTAAATCTGATGGAAAACTTGAATATAATGTCCCTTGTCCTATGGATTCAGAAGCAAAACTCCCCTGCTTATATTAGATTACAGCCCTGGCCAGGTCTTCAAACTGAGTTTAACAGCATGCAAAGAAAAGCGTGCTTCAGTCTGACTGGTGTCACAGGGACAAACCCCATCCAGACATACACTGAGGAAAATCAAATAAATTTATAAGCATTTCAGTGGAAACAAGTACATAGATTTCCAACCATAGGACCGTGTGGATTCACACTTGAAATCACTCACTGTGTGGTTCATCTCGCCTCGTTTCTCAATCTCAGTTAGCACTTCCCCAAGATATTCACCCTGGCTGTCCCCTCTGCACCCGCTGGCAGCGGGGAGGGATGGGCACGTACCCCAGGATGGGATGAACGTCCTCTCAGAAGTTACTTTCTATAAATATAACGCCTGTGTGAAATCACTTTGCCTGTGAGATGTGCAGCCACGCGGCTTCCGTGAGCAGCCGTACAACTGGAACGAGAAATTCAGAGCTCACGTGCAGGCAAGTACGGTGCAAGCAGTGCACATCAAGCATCCGCCGGACGAATACCACTCTGGCAAGCTCACAAGTGTTGCGTCTAGTGCTGCTGAGAAAGGGACACTCCTGTCAGCAAAACGGTTCATGAAAAACAATGTCACCAGGAAATTATAGTTAATGCTGGACTCGTTTTAAAATTAACTATTTTTCAGTGATACCTGTAGATAGCAATGTTATTTTGCCAATTTGTTATGTTTTGTCAAACTTCTCATGCAGTTGAAGTCTGAAAATAGGTCTGCACTGTGAAAGATTTTGTTTTGACAAGCTAAATGAAATGTTTCAATTTTTCTGCTTTTCTAGCATTTTTGTTTTGAAATTCTCTTTCCATTTGTGTGATAAAAACATTAATGTTTGCTCTCAATCAGAAGGAAGCATTAGTCTGGATTCAGATAAATCAGATAATTAAATATATAACTTGGAATTATTTTAAAGAGGGATTTTAATTCAGCTATTGAAAAACTTTTCAACCAATCTGGTACATTCAAAATACTGAACGGTGAAACAGCCAAACAAATGGGAAAATCCGTTGTTTTCATAATTCTACCACTGAATAACAACACGTCTTGCAGTTTTAGTTAAATGGTTTTCATGTACTATTTTGGTTTAAGGTTTTAGATAAATATTTGCAGTGGCAACTGCAGAGTGTACACAAATTGTGACTCCTTCCAACAGCAATAAGCGCCTAATTATGATTCATGTGCCATATGTTTCAAAGAAACATAAGATAAAAAAGCATTAAAACACATTTGTGTTTAATTATTTTTTCCAGTTGGGGCGGTGACATAACTCTGATTTCTGGCAATAGAGTGTGAAAAGTGGAATTGTGATTTACATGCACATAAATCATCAAAGGACAAAATATCACTTTCACTTCATCCGTACATACAACCGTAACTTCATCTTTTCTTTCCCTTCCTTATGGGATTCTAGATTTCCCAAATGATGCATTAAAATTCTCCTCACCCCAGCTGAGAAGCAGCAAAAGGAACCATGATTTCCAATGTCTGATTTCTCTTTTTTTTCTCTTTTTTTTTCTCTTTTTTTTCCCAGTATTTGATGACTGAGAAGCACTGACAACTTACCTACAATGCTTGCTCTTCCACACTCACTTGAAGTCTCAAGGGATTGGGCCTTCTTCTTATCTCTGAGTGGGTCTTCACCTGAAATTCTGAAGTAACCAAACCCACAGCACTAGAAAGCTAATGTGTATAGTTGTACGATTATTTCAATTCTTATTTTTCTTGCTCCCCGTATGTCTTGACAGAAGAATGATCCTCTGATGCAAATGAAGATTACCAGCCATTTCTGTTTGGGTAAAAAATGGTATTCTTTTTAAGAAGAGGAAAAAAGGATTTTAAGAATCAATCAACCAAAAAAGAAATCCACTCTATTTAAAAAAAGGCAGCTAAGTCAGTTTGAGAAAACAAGATGCTTTGGAAAGAAACCACTTCCCAGTGGCCATTTTTGCAAGAATGTCTCTTGTCCTTTTACCCCTGTAAAAAAGTTAAGAAATCACAAAGTTGTGGGGAAAAAAAAGTCGTTGAAAGATTAAACCCCATTTTTCAACCAGCATGACTGTCCTCCTTGGACCCCTCCAACACAGTATAACACAGTCTGGTTGATGGTAAAGGAGCTCAAAGAAAGAGTTAAATATTGCACAGTGATCGCAAAGGCCTCCAAGATAATTTTTTTTTTAGCAATTTAAAAAAGGGATGGGCGGGGGGATTCTCTTTGCTTTTTGGTATTGCCATTGCACAAACACGTCCGTGAAAAGCTCACAGCTAGTTTCTGTTACGGCTGCTCATGCAATGTGCCCCGGTGTGCACTGCATGTACTTCATCGCCTTCCCACCGAGTGATGCACAGGATAATCTATCAGAAATCAATTCCATGGTCTAGGAGTAATTTATCATTATATGTCGTACATCAGTTCATGTTGGTTACTGAATTAACATGAAACTAATATGGTCTTAAGCAAGACTGAACAAACAAGATTATTACGTGGTTAAGGAGATCATCAGAAACTCATTTTGCATTAGTAAAATTATTGAATTAGGATTGTTAAAACCTCTGACAAAATCCAATCCCTTTATCAGGCTAGATTGTCAGCAGACTCCCAGCACTCGTTCAGAGACCGGGAGGCACCCAGCAACTTCAAAAGTGAAATGGCAATGGGGTTTATATGCTCCTTCACATCAAACCCTTTTGTATTTGTAAACTCTGTACTAATGAGGCACTGCGGTGAATCTCATTGTGCTTTACTACCTGGAAGTTTCCTATAGTGAAGATGAAAGAGATGCTTATTGGAAGTCTTTTCAGGTTTGTTTTTGTTTAGCAAACATAAATGAGATTTTTTTCTTTATTTATTTAATATTATAGTAGAGCAGTGATCGTATAACACACATATAGTTTTCTGTCTAATTGCTCTGCGTATCCGGAGCTTTGAAGTTAGTCCATAGAAATATCTCCGAGATTTAACAAATACTGCTTTTGATTTCCACCCGAGGCAAAACAAACAATTTTATTCTCCAGCGTGGATGGATTCTGACTTGTGTTTCATGCTAGGAAAACCTCAGAAACAAAAATTCATATCCAGCTGCTCTCTGTAGTGCAGAAATTCAAAAAAGAAAATAGAAACAATCTGTAATTCAGAATTTATTGGCAATTTGCTAGCGCACTTATCTGCAACAACACAAGCAACATGAACAATCAGAACACAGAGCTGTTTGGTCTGGAGGCCTTAAGAAAGGATGTTTGAGAATGCATGAATAAATCGAGGCTATAAAAAGAGCAGCAAAAGCATTAAGCTAAGTAGGACTAGAGCAAAGTTAACTTGGCAAAGGGAGCGAAATCAGACAACTTTTCTCCTTGCAAGTAAAGCCCCTGGTGCTAGAAGGCTGAGGGGAAAATCCTGAGCACAGCTGGAGAATAATGGTAGTATATTTTCTTTTTTAAATGAAACTTCTGTTTTTAAATCGTAGCAAATACCACATCTATAATTCTTTGAGAAATACTTCTAAAATATAGCTGTGTTCTGAATTTCCTGGGTGATGGAGCCTAGCCACATTATCCTCTTTAAACAGATGTGGTTTGTAAATATACTTACTATGGCACTTTAACTACATCGTCGGGTGGCTGTGGAGATGAGGCCAGCTATGTCTCCTCACTGGTTTGGCTCCCTGAACAGATGTCCCCCCTCACAGGAAGGCAGTGTCTTACAAACCACCACCTTTGAGAACTGCCACTATGGAAAATCATCGAGACATCCGTCATCTTAACATGTTTTTTTCCTACCGGAGAGCAAAACTGTGGGAGGATCCACGTCTTAGTTACAGGATGGATCCTCTTCACTTACTCTGGGCTGAATCAGGGAAGACTTGACTTTAACCCACCTTGCAGTCATGACAGTGAGCAACAGGGCTTTGGGCTGGGGGGGTCCCACACCGGTCCAGGCTACAGGAGAAATGAGGCTCTGGAGAGATGTTGCGCCAGCTTGTGACCGATGCAGACGGATGATATGTTGATGTCTCCATACCACATCTTTATTACAGACCCATCCAACCTGCTCTAAATTACTCATGACTTTCAATGGGCAAAGAGGATTCAAGGGTGACATAAAATCTCTGTTACAAAATGAGTATCTCTTTGAGAAACCTCCCATGGGTTTTTCTTCAGTCTAATCCTGCCTGCTGTGCTTGGCCCCACCAGCCACAGAAAACAAGCAGTGCTCCTGGATGCCTCTGCTCTGCCCCTTCCTCCCCACCATCCCATAGGATCTCCACTAACAACCTGTGAAAGGAGCCAGTAGGTAAAAATCTGCTGTATTTACTGAAATAAGCCTTTAGAAAGGATCAAAGCCTGTAAACAATTAGCGAGCTATCATGTAACTACTATGCACAAGAAAAGTGTCCTCTGGCAAAACCAGGAATGCTAACAAGACCTATCGCCACGAACACCCTGTCACACTGTCACAATTAATTTGTTAAATGAAACAGGTAAATACTATAAATTGGAAATACCACTTGCCAATGTCCTCATCCCACTGAATGAAGGAAAGCTGTTTACTCCGTTTTGTTTCCAGGTGGTTAGTAAAGATGGTACAGAGGTAAAAGAGTCCTGGTAATTTAGTAGATTCCTGGCACTGAATTTCCTCTTGCTGGATTTTATTTAATCAACTCTAATTTTTCTTAGCAAATCTTAGTTTGTTCACATTAGCAACTCTCCCAAATTCATTAACATAAAATTTCCTTCTTATTCTCAAATACTCAATCTCTCACATTCCAACCACAGGTGTTCACATGAGATCAGCAGTGGTCTCTGTCTTCCAAATGCTCTTCCACATCCAGTGATAAGGGAAAGGACACTTAATCATGCTGCTCTCTTAGTCTGAGATCTGTTACAGAGCCTGGCTTTTAAGAAAATCTTGAAAATAGTGCAGAATTATTGCCCCCTTGGCTAGAAGTAAAAAAAAAAAAAAAAACCACAACCCAAAAAAACCTTCTACTCTGAAGAGACTGAGCACAAAAAAGTAAGCCAAAAGTACGACAGAAAATTTTAAAAGATCCTGGTTCCAGTTGCCCTCCCACACTGAAGTTGTCTTTGAAGACGAGTCCATCCAAACTCCCTTTCAAAAGAGTTTCAGCCACTCTTTCATTTATCTTGATTTCATTCTCAACTTGACAACTCTTGTCTCCATCCTGCATCTCAACGCCAGCCATGATGAACTCCACCAGCCTCCTCACTCCTCTTCCCTGGTCTGCAATGCTGTTCTCAGATGCTCACTGTTTCCTGCATCATCGCAGACTTCTTTGGCATCTCAGCAAACAGATAGCATCTGGCCCAGTGCAGGTTTTCCTGCTGAAACACACAGGCAGGTTTGCAATGTGAGGATCATTTGGCTTCACTATGATACTGGCAGGCTTGACAATGACTAAGCTATAACTAACCACATTTTGGCAGACTGGGCAGGAGGAGGAAGAGTATTCTGGGCAAGGGGAACATTAACCCAGTAGGAAGTATTGTGTTTCTGTGGTTCCTATCCAGAAAGCTGAAGAAGGAAAGTGATGATGGGGTTTTCAGTGAGATGTTCGCTGCCTGTGTGGCTGTATTACTCCTATGACTGCATATGGAGAGCCAACAAATGCAAATGCAAACCTTCCCAGTAAAATCAGCGGGCTTTGGCTGAGATATCAGAGGCCAAACTACAGAACTTGAAGATATTCAAATGTGAAAAAAATGTCAAAAATAGGTTTTTAAACCTGGAAGTCTGAGTATACAGCAAAGAATGTGCCAAACGGATAATTGTACTCTGATTATTATATTTTTTAATGTTTCAAACTTTGCCATCATCCCAAAATGAATAATCTCCCTTTTGGTTAGGAATATTTTGAATACAAGCAAAGAACATTTGAAAACAAAGAATGAAAAGGCAACTTGGGCTCATTCGCAAAATGAGTGAACTGAAGAGTAGGAAGGGGTAGAGTCAGCACCTAATTTATCTGAAAGCTGAGCTCAGGGTGACATGGAGTCCTGTGGTACAGAAACCTGGGCTCAGTAACCAGCAGCCCCTTTCAAGTCCTAGCAACCAACTACTGGCCTGGGAGTAGGTCCATAATTTATCTCTGTTCTTTTTTGCTATTGTAAATGTGAGCACCTATTTTAAGCCCCAGGTTCCTTCGGTAGTGAGTCAAGAGAGATGGGCATCTTCTAAAGGCAACTGATCATGCCTGAAGGCAAATGTATCTGAGATACAGGAGATAAGAACAAACTTGGAGAACAAGCCTTATGAAGAGTGGCTGAGGGAACTGGGGTGGTTTAGTCTGGAGAAGAGGAGGCTCAAAGGAGACCTTATCGCTCTCTACAACTTCCTGAAAGGAGGGTGTAGTGAGGTGGGTGTTGGTCTCTTGGTAACTAGCGATAGTACAAGACGAAGTGGCCTCAAGTTGTGCCAGGGGAGGTTTAGATTGGTTATTAGGAAAAATGTCTTTCCTGAAAGAGTGGTCAAGCATTGGAACAGGCTGCCCAGGGAGGTGGTGGAGTCCCCATCCCTGGAGGTGTTCAAAAAACATGTAGATGTGGCACTTTGAGACATGGTTTAGTAGGCATGGAGGTGGTGGGTTGATGATTGGACTGGATGATCTCAGAGGTCTTGTCCAACCTTAATGATTCTATGATTCTATAAATAGCCATGGAGGAAAGCTGAGTGTCCAGCTTAGGCGGGACATATCATTTGAGATAGAAATTCTAGAAGAGATGAATTCTTTTAGTCAAATGTGAATTTGTTTGCGTGTCTGCTTTTTTGGGTAGTCATTTAGCACAGAAACATCAAAGATTCCCTTTGACTTGAACCATTTGGTATTTCCTAGTGGGAGAAAATCCAGTTGCATCACTCTGCCACACAATTAACATGGTACACCTAGTCTTTCCTTCTGCATTAATGACCCAAACCTGAAGAATAAAAGACCATGTTCTGTGTTATGAGGAACTAGACTGTTTGATAAACATTTAGCAAGGAGAGCGCAGAGTCTGTTTCATAACTATAATATATAGCTTACAATGCTGGCTTCAACTTACACTTGACTTTTATGCCAGCAGTATATATGGTTGAAGGGGAAAGCAGATCTTAAATGCCTGACTGACACATTAAATCTGATGGGTCTGTAATGCAGGCAGCATGACTAGCAGACAAGGCTCTATTATTTGTTTGCTTAAGATCCCTAGGTACTTGGTTTTAAAGCCTACTTGGAGCCAAACGACAACAATCTTTAAAACTGCAAAGCCAAAAATAGCTCTGACATCCCAGGAAAAGGAAACTTCAGATAATCTCTCATGGTAAAATTATGGAAAGCAGCCTGTCGAAAGGAAAGCAAACTCTGATAGGGATTGCTGTGCCTCCTGCGTGTAGGCTTGATGTTTTTTCCGGGAGCACTGCATTATCCTGTTTCTTTAATTTGAATGTTATCTCTTCCTCTTCCCAGGGATGTTGCCTTGCACGAACTCCTGTGCAAGTTTTGTTCAGTGAAAGAATTTTGTGGTTTCTTTCACATTGGTCTGTATGTGGAACACCTTGTTCTGATCCCCTGGTCCGTTCTTCTCCTCACTGCATCCCTTGTGTAAGGTTTTGATTGGACACTCTTCCAGCTCTGATCTTCTCTGAGATTCATATGGTGGATTTCAGTCCATGCAACAGACATTTGAGTGTCACGGGATTGTTGATCCTTTCAGGACTGTTGATCCATCTGACTCCCAGAGCCCATGTTCTTTGCCCTTGATAAACCTTAGCACTGAACATGTTCACAATCTAAAAAAACGATTTCTCTCTGTGTGTGTGTCTCTGATTTACTGTTTTTCTTGTGGTTGCACAGGTGAATGCCCAAAAATGAAACAACCAGAAATGAGTAAATATACTTAATTGTTAGCAACATGAGCAACAACACACCAACAGGATATTCTGGGTCTCTGCAGCTGCTGCATGTGCCCAGTGAGGAAACATGACTCAACTCTTCCCACACCAGCCACTTTGCCCCATGGGGAATTTGTACCTCATGGAGACACTCTCCTGTGCATCATTAACATTGCACACCCTTGGTAGGCTATTCTCAATGTCCCTATCAGGCACCCTGTATCTTCACAACAATTAAGGGAACACAGGTGAAAGTGCTAATAAGAAATAATACTAAAAAGATCTGCTATTTGAGCTCCTTGGAAGAAGCTGTGAGCTAGGGTGTGGCTTCCTAGCTTCTGCTTCTTCAAGTCTGAAAATACTAAAGGTATTTCCAAAACCTTGCTACTCAGTTGTTACAGTTCTTGCAATTATTCCTAACTATAGCACAGCTAGAAATCAGATTTCATAAAGAATAGAGAGATCCATGATAAGGTTTCCAAGAAGATATATGTAAATCAAAGGTATATGAAAACAAGATCCAAATAATGAAATGAGGAAGCACCAAGCAGAAGATCCATGGCAGGGTATTTTAGTGTCATTACCCCAGAGACCCCTGGGCACTTGTCCCTGTCAGTGAGCTTGGGTAGGCATGTTCACTCTACCAGATCCCTGCACAGCCTCCAGCTGACACCCAGACACTGAAAGCTTGAAAATCTGGAAAAGGAAGCAAGAAGAAAACTCATTGTGCAGAAAGTTGGTGGATCTTTTTCTGCTTTCTGCTGTGCCTCATTTTTCTCCTCCCTTAAGAAAACCTTAAACTTAATCCTGGTGATGCAGAGAGCAACTGAAGCAACCATCTGCTGCTCCTTCTATCCCACATTGTGTCCAGGGATGCAGAAGCCAAGCTGTGAGGTGTGCTGATGGTGTTCTGCAGCCAGCCAGGCACCGTGAAAGAACTTTGCAAGACAGTTTGCAGTTTGGAGAATTTTCTTCAAAGGCATCTCTTTCATCTTCACTCATGCAACCTGTTGCAGCAAACCAGCCTCTGCAGAGACAAATCGGGCCAGAACAACTGGGCTTCAGCAGGCATGGGCTGAAATACAAAGAATTGTCATTGCAGTCTGAAAAGACCTTTTCTCTCCAAAAAGTCAGCAAGGTGATGGAAGGGTCTGGCCTTTAATAAAGGTAGAGACAGGTGCCAAAGTAATTGCCTTGGCAACTGATACCATGCTGATGACACCAGCCAATGCAGCATCACCTGTGACAGCAAACGTGTGTCACCCACCGAGGGGCAGATGAGACAGGTCTGTGCTGGCCTTGGCTGATGGATGTCTGGAGCAGAAAGTTTTACTCAGCCAAACGGGCTGTGAAGAAAACCCCGTTCCCTCATTTAGGCTGTGATGTTGGAAGGAGTTTGAGAGAATTAGGTGCTCAAACCTATAAGACTTCAAGTGGTAGGGCTTCTACAAACAGGGTCTAATCGAGTGTGTCTCCAGGTATTTCTCCTTTGTGTCGCAATGCCGTGCAGAGCCACCATTGACTGAGGGGAGTTTAATTTGTCTCTATTATATACGTGTGTGCCTTGCTCACACACATCCTGTCTAAAACGAGCTGTAAATGCCTTTTTATGAAAAACAGGCACTCACATGTGTATTATTTCTTTTTGTGTCTAAGAAAAATGAGCCTTTTCATTTAATTTGCTCCAATTTCTCCTTTCAGTCCTACCAATTACAGACCTGTAGACTGCAATTATTGTATGTTTTATCTGCTTTCACAAAAGGGTAGAAGAAATGAGTAACACAAGTGTCAGCAGCGCTGGTGTGGGGTAAGGTGAAGCTCTGCTCTCAGCAATCAGAAGTATATTATCAGCTCAGCCATTTCTAATTTTTTGGTGGCAGCAAGGAGGGCATGGACCTGGGCCAGCTTTGAACTAGCATCGTTTTTAAAATACAAACACTCCTGCTACCATAGGCAACATGCAGCATAACTTTGGTCTACTTTCTGGCTCTTTACACCCACCTGCTGACCAAACCACGCTTGATAAATAAATGTAATGATCCTCTTTGGCCTTGGTGGGGTTGGTTGCTGGCTAGTTGGCTGGTTGGTTGGTAGGTTTCTCTGCTCCCTAAAACA
>VZTL01070794.1:6310-21529 GCA_013400535.1 Scopus umbretta
GTTGGGCCTCCGTGCTACCTCAGCCAAAGGTGGTCTGTTGCAAGAGACGCAACAGATATAGAGAAAAGATTACTTAGTTTGTATAGAAAAAGCTTGAAGAACTATAAAGTTAGGTTAAATTCTGCTCTGACTTTGCACTCAGCCTCTTCTAGACTAAATATCTAGCCTTCATGTTAGGCTGAAATCCTGTTTCCATTAAAGTCCTGTTGCAGAATAAGGATATGTAAAGGAGACTGGCCAATAAAATAATCATGTATTGCAGAAGGATTTAAATTGAACAAAACTGTCAAAAGATCTAATGCAGACAAGAAAAAAATGTCTATGTTCAGATAGCTTCAACTGCAAATGTACATTTGGGAGCTGGCATACTTCTGTTGTAGAGTTCTTGTGTTTGGAGGAGAAGCTGAAAGTTTTTGAAATGTATTAAAGATGAGTAGCTCTGTTGCATAATGGGGAAATATCACATCCTGCATCCGAGAAGTTGCCATTGATATTAGTAGGAAATGCACACACAGAAACTGAGCACAGAATAAATAGGTGGAATTAATTTACAGATTAATTGACTGGTCCTTTTCTTTCAGTTCTAACACTGAGTTTTATTAGAGATCACTGTCTTAAATCTGGATGACCAACACTGTTTAAAATTTCCAACTTGGAAAATTTGGAGCATTAAAGATGGGCACCATTGAGCAAGAACAATATCGCACAAATAGAAGGAATAGAGTCTTGTCTCAACCTCGAAGAACTCACTTTAGATGAAAACTACATTTCAACACTAGATGGTACTACATTTACTGTGGTAGTGATAATGCAGGTTGTTAAGCTGAGACACAGTAAAAATGTTTCTTTATAGTGAAATATTATAGAGGGGGAGTTTTTACTCACTGCC
Source organism: Scopus umbretta (assembly GCA_013400535.1). Lineage (NCBI taxonomy): Eukaryota > Metazoa > Chordata > Aves > Pelecaniformes > Scopidae > Scopus > Scopus umbretta. The sequence continues at coordinate 7,200 of VZTL01070794.1, forward strand.
AACAGAGTGAGCTTTTCAAATATTAAAAAATCTGAGTGTATCTTTAGCAGAACTGAAGAATGGGAGTGAGGGGGAACAGTTATGCTCCAGCAATAATAAGCATTTCTTATTAAAATGTGCATATTTATCTATGTTTAATAATCTAATTGATCTAATGATCATTGATCTAGTTACAGTCAGACCCAGTAACACAAACTGTGTCACTGTAACAAAAACTGTGTTTTAACTTCCATATCAGACATCTTTTTCTCTTGCAGCTCACTTTATACTAAGTGCATCTTGTTTATTTCTCAAGGAATTTCAAAGCTCACCAAACTTACAAGATATAGTATAAATAAGAACCATCTTATCAGCCTCAAAAGACATGCGTTTGCAAATCTGTCTTATCCTCATTACACCTCCATTGAGAACAGATTCATGTCTTTTGCTGGTTTAAAGAAAACTTACTGCCTAATAGAACTATACATAAATAATAACTTTGTTTATACCGACCAAAAGATACATTATTTAAAGGTAAATATTTACCATTTCAAAACTAATTTGTTTTTTATTATGTTAGAAATGCAGTCTTTCTCCACCTGTTCAAGTAGAGACAAACTATACTTAAACATCATTGGAGGTTCTGCCTGTGGGTGCTGCATTCATCCATCTTCACAGTGGAACCCAAACTGATGAGAACACCAGTTTAACACTTTTTGATTGATACTCACTCCTGAGAAGGAGGTACTGAACTCTCCACTTGTACCAGGTAAGCTAAACCAAGGTTTACAATCCATGGAATAATTCTGCAACTTGTACCAAATAACAAACAATTACACCTGCAGCAGCTCCAGTTCTTTTTAGCTTTCCTAGAATGCTAATGAATGTATTATAAACTTTGTTGGCTGGATTCAGACACTAATTTGAGACTGAGGCCCTGATTCTTATTTATGTTGAGACTCTGTAAACTGTGTGAGAGCACAAAGGCTTTTAAGGCAATGCCGGTATAGTTTTCACTCACTTTAAGTGCTTTCTTTGTGGACTGAGTGTTGAAAAGTGCTATTAATCTCAAGTAAGATACCTGGACTTTAAGTGATTTCTCAGTTTTGAGTCATACAGATAATGGTTGAAGAAGGAGCTGAGAACAAAGTAGTGTGAATGCACATATATATGGATGTTTTTAAGTTATATTAATAAACCTGTGCTTTTTTCTACTTAGGGTTTAACTAATCTGATGATTTTGGACATGAGTAGAAATTGAATAGACTGGAAACAAGACCACTACTGACTACTTGTACTTGTACTTCCCTCTCTCAAAGCCTTAGAAGGCATTGCAGTAGTAAGTTATGCTGTATGCAGATCATTACTGTAACTTTTTTTAAAAGTTACAAGACCCACCTCAGACTTGTTAATATATGTGTAATCTTTTCATATACTTCATAATATTCTATTGCCTGTTTCTGTCTCTCTCTAGTCATTTTGGGGTAGAAATTGCCTTTTTTTTCTAATAGTAGCACAATAGTGTCCCAGCACATTGCTAGAGTTCCCAAGGCTTTAACTATAATTTTGGAGCTTAATTGTTTCTAACACCAATGAAATTAGTGTATATTACATACAAATCTATCTTATAAACTAACTGAGAGAACACAGACTATCTCCATTGATCTGTTCCATAAAAAAACAGTCATCCAGGTCTGCTCACATAAAGCCAAAATAACACTTTCTAAGTTACTTTGATTTTAAATGTTTTAAATTCATTGAATTGCAAAATGTTTCTTGCCTATATTACTATGATAGTTCTAGATCTGCATTACTATAGCAGACATCATTTCAAATGCATTTTACAGGAACCAACAGAATGAGAAAGTGCAAAAGATTTGTCTGGAGGCAAACTCACTTCTGACATGGTTGAGGACAGACTGGGACATTCAGACTTCATAGAAATGCAAGAATTAAAATGGACAACTTTGAATATCAGGTGCAGTGATTTTCAGAATTTCACTATCTATTAAAAGTAGTATCTAATATTGCGGATAGAATGTGAAAATCTAAAGCTAGACTCTGTATTTAGCAAATATGCCTGATAATTCCCTAGCATTTGTAGGCCAAATTCCCTTGACGGATCCATAAAATAAGTGTAATTTTTCATCACAACTGGTTATTTTCCACAGTTTCATTGAAGAAATATTCTTTCTCTAGATGCTTCCATTTTTCATCTAGAGAGTGGTGCTGCCTGCACACAGTTTGACAGAAAATGTCTAGGAGAGACAGGGTACTGGCTCCAGACCAAATATATCTAGAAGACAGATTTAATTTGATCAAAACCCATCTGATCTAATTCATTTCAGAACAAATTCAGCCAAAGTAAGAACAGACATGTATGTATGCGCAGTGCTGCTTCTGCAGTCTTCTTGGAAAAGACCTCTGAGATCATCTAGTCCAACCATCAACCCAAAACACCATGTCTGCTAAACCATGTCCTGGAGTGTCACATCCACACGTTTTTTGAATACCTCCAGGGATGGTGACTCCACCACCTCCCTGGGCAGCCTGTTCCAATGCCTCACCACTCTTTCAGTAAAGAAATTTTTCCTAATATCCAACCTAAACCTCCCTTGGCACAGCTTGAGGCCGTTACCCCTCATCCTATCACTGCTTGCTCGGGCAAAGAGGCCAACACCCTCCTCACTACACCCTCCTTTCAGGAAGTTGTAGAGAGTGATAAGGNCCATCCAGCCAGTTTTTTACCCAGCAAAGGGTGCACTCATCCACACCATGAGCCGCTAGCTTCTCCAGGAGAATGCTGTGGGAGAGACACTGTCAAAGGCCTTACTAAAGGTGAGGTAGATAACATCCGCAGCCTTTCCCTCGTCCACTAGGCACGTCACCTGGTCATAGAATGAGATCAGGTTGGTCAAGCAGGATCTGCCTTTCATGAACCCATGCTGACTGGGCCTGATCCCCTGGTTGTTGTGAACATCCTCATTGAGCGTACCCAAGATGAACCGTTCCATAATCTTCCCCGGCACCGACGTCAGACTGACAGGCCTGTAGTTCCCCGGATCCTCCTTCTGGCCCTCCTTGTAGATGGACATCATGTTGGCCAACTTAGTTCAGAGCTGTAGAGCTGGTGCTAGCAGACCTGTTTAGAAATGTCTGCAACGTGAATTTACAGAACAATAATCTCATGTCTTTCAGTGGTTTAATCTTCCTTCCTAATGCCAAGGTGAGTTCACGACACAGTCGCTTCCATTTTTCATAATAATATTAATAATAAATTAATTTCCTTTGAAAATAAGGTCTTTAATCTCCTTTAATACCCTGTTTTTTGTGGGTTTTTGTAGCAACAGCAGTCAGTCAGCACAAAACCGATGGCAACCACCGTTTCAATTTTACAGTATTGTTGCAGTAATCTGATCCAAAATCAATGAATTGCACCAAACTTTTTTAAGTACTTTAAACTGACCAATCATGTTTCTAAAGATCAAATCTGAATCAGAAAAATGTAACTGGCAGTTTTGCTAATGTGTTAGCTGAGAAACGTTCTGTTTAATTAATTATGTTTCCTTTTTACAGGTATTGTGTCTGAACTACAATCTCATTGAAGCAATACTGCCTGGACAAAAGCTCCCAAATCAGATAACAAATAGGCAGTAGCTGTACTGAAAGGTGGCCTCTCATGGCTATGGACAGGAAGGACTTGCCAAAGAAAGCAAGTACCATCAGCCTTTAAAATACACTTTTATCTCTTCTTCGCTCCACTGAGGAGGAAGGAGGTATCTTCAGTGACAGTAGCTTTGGATCTCCCTCTTTTTTCCCCTCCTAGCCTGAAGAAACCCAGTCCGTTTGTTTGTTTGTTTTACACACTTATGGTATGTTTGGCATCATCTAGTTGGCTTTTCTTTCCTAAGTTCTTTGTGAATAACTTGTTAGGCCACTTCTTCATTAAACTAACTATACCAGGCTGCTGCCATCTGAATTTTAGCTTTCTTGCAGGCCACTGAAACTTGGCTGATGTTCCCAAACTTAGTGCAAGTCAACATAAATATTCCACGATGTTTTTCAACCAGCTTTTTCAAATGTGACTTACTCAGAGTCAGTGATTTAAACATGTCAGATTCTAGCTCAATAGCTGCTACTTGACAACCTTTACATCAATACTGGAATGGAAATTATTTCATTACTCTGTGATATGAATAACAGTGCCCTTTTCTTTCCCACAAATGCAGCACAAAATTATTTAGTGAACAACTATGCTTCATTTCAGGTTTATTCATATTTCTACCATTTTCAGCTAGTAATGATCCAATACCATTGTCAGGATTACTTTTGTTATTGATATACTTTCAAACTCTTTCTTACTGTTCTTAATGCTACAAGCCATTGATGTATTATGTGCGTTTGCTCTTTTCATCAATTTTTTGCATGTTTTTACTTCTTACTGTCAAGTTCTTTATTTTTCCATTTATTATAGCTGCTTTTAATTTCCCACTAAGTGGATATTGTCTTTTTAATGACTTGCCTTCTTTTTCAGTTGTGAGATATTCTAGGAACAAAAATTTTCTTAAACGTTCCCCACATCCTTTTGACACTTTTTTTTAGAAGTTGAATTAGTTCTTAATTATTTTAGCCTTGTGAGATAAGCCTGTGTAAAACATAAAATATAACATATTTATACATCTTAACACAAATTAATATTACCTATTCGCATATAGTTTGGATATTTTTTTTTGTGATATGTGAATGTAAACAGGTCATTAGCTGCTCAGCAATCACCAATATTTGGTGTTTTTATGTAAACTGAAGTTGCTGAGGACATTGTTTCATTTGCTGGGTCATAAGGAAGAAAGAAAGCTAAAATTAGAACGCTTTTTCCCTTCTCTTTCTTAATCTATTAGTTCATGCTACCTGATTGCAGGTCAGACATAACAGAAATGAAGCTTTTACAAACAAGGCAGTAGAACAGTGCGTGTTATTTTGTTTTGCCCTATTGTCAATCAGCTGTGGTGAGAATACACCCAAAGGTTGCCGTAAGTATTTTACTAAATTTAGCTGCAGTTTACAGCTGTTTTCTTTTCATGTCCTCAGACTTCCGTAAGCAGAAGAGGGGTTTTTTTTATTGGTTTGATTTTGATGGTCTAGATCCAGAAAACTTGACCTAGCTTCCACAGAATAGAAGTTTATATATGGAGTATTTCCACCTTGAAGTAGTGGATTTCTTTCATTTTTCTTCAGATTTTTTAAACATATACAGGTGTCATTCCTATGAAACCTGTTCCAGTGATTAGTGAAATTGCAGTCATCCATATATACCCTTCATAATTATTTTTTTTTTGAGGTGGGAAATGCTGAAATTCTTTTGTCCAAGGAAAATTGTGGCATCATACTCCTGTTTGTTTTATTGGTTTAGGGATGCAGAATTTGGAGAAAACTTGCCCCTAATAATGCAGAGTTTGGAATATTATCATCTGGGTTATAATGGAATTGCTAACAGCCCAGCTACAGTTTAGCAGGCTAAAAAACTTGAAACTTCCATTTTTTCAGAGTGGGCGGTAGCAGCTTTTCTGTACATCCATTCAAGCATTTTCCAGTACTTTCCTTATGTCTGGTCTTCACTCTGTACCTTGAATTTGTGGGGGACAGTCTTCTCTGGTCTTGACCCCAATAAGAATTATATCCTAGCTTTAATCTTGCCCTGGCTCCAAGATCCTTCGATACTGAGCAATGAAATTCTTCCATACCACACCACTGTGCCTCACTTACCTTTTACAAGACAAGGGCAGAGCAGGGTAACCAGCATGTGGAAGATATATTTGTCAGCTCATGGTCAGCAGCAAGTTCCACACTGAGGAAATTTCCTCCTCACTATAAGCAATACCAATGAAAATTATTGACCTAAGTCTTGTTCCTCAAGATGCCCAGATCTTATTTAGGAAGATATTTTGCTTTAATAGAGATGGCAGATAGATACATGAAACCAAACACACTGTTGTCCAGTGTCACTGAAGTGGTCCAAAACAACATACAAGTAATGCAGAAAGTTCATGAGCTGCTTTTGCTCAAGATAATTTTTTGCTGGAAAGGAATCCAAATCCATTAAAGCTCATTCCATGCATTTACTCTTGTTATATTAGGAAACTACACCAGCCAAGCTGAAGGACAAAAGTCACCAGTTTCTGCAGGAGCTGCTATTGGACCATAACTGTATTAAAATGATTTCACAAGGTTTCCTTGCTAGTCAGAATGGTCTTTTGACTTTTTTCTGGAGCAAAACCAAACACAAGAACTGAACCATTTACAACCTGTGGTAAAATTACAGAAACTCTTTCGGGACTTCAACAGAATTCAAGTACAGTGTATTTTTGTTAATGCTGTAGATTCAATGGGCAAAATGTGGTGGACTGTTTTCAGACAAAATTCCCATTTTCTTCTATGGATTGCCTGAGTAAAATTACCAGTATTTTCCTCAAAATATATATAGCAGTTGCAACATTTTTGAGAGCTCCTGACATATGGTGAACTTTTTAACTTTTGGACCGGAATCATCTGAAGTAGAAAAACTTCAAATTATTCCCAGTCTTAAGGTGCTCTCAAAACATGGAAATCCAGCGAGCATATTCATTGCATCGTTAAATAAACTAGATGTGTATTTCACTTTATACACTGAATATTTACTCTTCATAATGATTAAAACCATTAAGAATTTCTCCATAACCAGGTCACTCTTAATTGTCTGCTATTATTGTTTTAAGGTTGAAAGCTTCATAGTATGCGTGACGATCACATTGCCTCACTGCGCCTGTCTCAGTGCCATACTGTGATCAGAAGGCACTCATTCTTCAGCATACTGTTTTTCATAGTGCTGCAAGATAAATTTAAAATGTATGTGTTTGCATGAATATGTTGCAGTGATGGGCTGTCCTTTCAATATTCTAAAGCAGGTCAGGTCTGTGAAGAAAGGTCAAAGAATGTTAAAGGATATCTGAAATACTTGATTTTATTTTTAAAATGGCTCAATAGCAATCTTTTTTTGTTGTTTTTCACATCACTCCTTGAAAAAGTCCCAAAGGGTAATTTCAGGTTTCTTTTTCTCTAGACATACTTCTGTTTTCCAATGTAGTACTTTTTATTTGCCTTTTTTTATCCCTGCGAACAAACTATGAGAACACAGCAAAAAAGACTCTAGCCTTTTCTGATTTTATGTAGTTATGGGACAGAAGACAGCTAACACTTTCACATAGTATAAAAGGCTTTCCTGGTAACCATAAAAGGACAAGTAGAACTTAGTGGGGCCAAATGTTTGAATAAAGTTTGTAGGATCTCAGTTTCATTTATTTAAATATCTTAGCACTGCTGAGCTTTAAAGTAGCATCAAACAGAAGTGGAAACAAAAATATGTTCTTCATTGTTAGTTTTGAGAAAAAAAAATCGGCTTTCTAAATTTCAGCTGAAAATATAGTTCATATGGCATGCTTTTATAAATAGACCCTTGAAGATTAGGTGGAAAGATGAAGATCTAAATGCCCCTTAACTTCCTTTTACCATAAACCTGCAGTGTCTGGTCTAAAGCAACAGCTAGAAACACAGGGAAGAGATAAGGCAGGGGCACGTTGGAGCAGTAATCCATGTGGTGCAGTCATGAACTCCGTTTTCAGTGGTTGACTCAAAATAATATTTTTGCTCTTACGACATTTTTTAAACTAACTTGCAAACAGTTATACAGATTCAGAAATTATCTGAAATGGATGGTGAAATGGCAGGAGAATGTCAAGCAAACTGAATGTTAGTAATGGCAAGAACAGTCATGCTCTTCATAAGGAAAAAAGCCAAACAGATTCCTCTTGTGAAATTGCTATTCCAGGGTTTCCTTCTGAGAATTGCAGGCCTAGACATTCTCCTAAAGGGGATCAAGGTGGTGGGCTCAGCTGCCTCCTATACAATGTGGCATTAAGAAGCACATCTCACAGTGTATTAGTAAGCATCAGTTATACCCTCCATTATGGTCCGCACTTCAGATAACCTATTGCATGTCATTTTCAATAACATTGTATATTAAAACAGAAAAATATTGCTAGCCTTTTCTGTCTGCAGCACAGCCTGCTTCTCAACACTTGGCCTTCTGTAAGGCTGTTCCTTAGTCACGTCTCTGCAGGGCGCACAGTGCACTCAAATCCTCATCTGTGCTGAGGGCCATGAGAAGCTGCTGTGGTCCAGGCTAACTCGATAAGGAACGTATAAATTTGCCCACAGCATGCCACTTTGTCAGTACAAAGTGTCAGTTATTCATGGGCACTTAAAGTAGAAAAACATTGCTCAAAGGTATATAGAAATTTATGCACAGTTTGGATTCTGTTTCTAGGAGAGTAGCATTGGTGTAAGGTTCAGTTCAGACATTTACTGGTGTAGCCAAGATACTATCATGTTGACTTCTTGGAAAAGGATCCCATTTCTGGGTTAATTTGTATTTTTTTTTTGCACAGGGTTCTCTCAAGAAGAACTACTGCTCATTGCTTGTGTTTCAACTGCCAGTAAATGCAGAATAGAGGATGAGAGCTGACTACCAGCCCCTGGAACAAGTAAAGCAAATGTTATTCAAATTCCAAGGACAATATTCATGTCACCTATAATGGGTGCCTAATGTGGTTATCATAGCATTAAAATGGATTTTTTTTCTTCCTTCTAGATAGACTCTGAAGCAATCTCAGGTTTTGTAAAGTCAGGAAAAATAAAAGATATACTATCTGCCCCTTTCTTCACCACAGAATTTAATGAGTGTGAGAACCTGTAACAGGTTCTATCATCCTGCCAGGAAGATGCCTACTATTTGGGTGTTGTGATACCTTCATTGAGTTGCCTGTGATAGGCAATTGCAATAGAAACCAAACATTTAAAAACTATAAAAGACCCATTAGAGTCTCAGGTTCATCTATCTATAGATACAGATGATACCATAGATTGTATTGTTCAGAAATGTGAACTTTACCTCCCATAGTAACTTATACTTACCCTGAAGTTCCATGCTGCAGCAAATCCATTCATTTTTTTCCAGCAGGGTTCGCTCTCAATTCATATTCCTGTGCAGTTACACAGCTTTTGGCTGGTCTAGACTACAGGTAGAACGAGGTCATGGGGAGAAATTTGCAGGTGCACATTTGATGAACCAAATCTTCATACATAGGTTAAGCAGATGCACTACCAGTGTCGTGCAAGTATGTCCATGCGGAACAAGAACATGCATATTGAAAAGTACCCTACTTTCACAGGGTATCTGTGTCTGATAATTTTTTTATAAAAGTTTCAGAGGAACCTAATTCTCCTACCTCATAGTCTTACTACATAAAGCAGTATCACAGCAATGCTGCGTGAATGTTTTAAAGTGTAATTTCAAAGTGCAGTATTCACCATTATAACCTCTCTGTCCGTCTTTTCTCAGTAAATGGGATTCTTCACACACCTGATTCCAATTTATCTTCTCGCTGGTAGATATTTTCATAGTTATTTTCAACTATAAATTGATAATGCAATATCATATTGTCTTGAAAGATACTACCTTGTCCTATCTGTATCCATTGAAAATACACAGATAATATTCTTCATGTATTGCTTTGCCCATAAGCCTCTTGTTTTGTGTTAGCTCTCACTGTCCTTCCTCATGAAAGTACTTGTCTCCATCACTGTGGTTCAGTCTTGTCTATCCCCATGCTTCTTGCTGAGAGTAAGGTAATCTCCTAACGCCTTGAGATGCCATTGCATACCATGAGCTGACCACTGTTACTGGTCATCAACACCCCTTTTACACTGGCATATTTCTACCTTTGCTACTCCTTTTGTTGCGAATGGGCTCCCTGGACAAGCTACCTTGTTGTTTTCCTCCAGGCCTTCCCCTGAAATTCTCACTGACTATGAAACCAAAAGAAAGCTTCACAACTGTTGGGCATCTGCTGTTACCATTGTCTGTCACACTGACCAATTTTATTGCTCATTATTTTCTTGTGCTCACCCATCTGTCAGTCTGTCTGCATTCACTGGGTGTACCTCATCTCGTTTTACAGTATAAATTCACTGGAACAGAGGTTTTTAGTAGGATTCACTGTTAGGTATCCTAAAAACAAGAATAACAGTAACAACAGCAAGTAGTCAGAGAGGAGGCTAGCCCAGCACGTGTCTCTTATGAACAGAAGGTTCATTGTCTCTATGGTTCTGTTTATCGCTAAGACCCCACTCACTGAAAGAGTTTGTTGTCCCACAGCAGACCTGTGTTTTCTCTATCACAGCATGAAACTTCTCTGGAGATTTGTTTGATGAACAGAACTCTTTCCTTCCAGCTCAAAAGACTGCAGTATGCATTTTAACCATCGATTTCCCCAGAAGGATCAATACAGTAATGAGGAGATCTAGAGTCTGTTCCTACTTTGTGTTGTGCAAGCCAATTCTCTCTTCATATCTCAGTTTCATATTGATGGGGCACAGAAACAGTTCTTTTACACATCTAAAACAGAAGTACTAAGGATGATGAGAAGCATCAGTACGATTGGTTTTATTCTCCCATCCTCGTCAACCTGTACAGCTTTTTTTGCTTTTTTTGCTTTTTTTGCTTTATAGATAAGAAGTACTACCAGTAGACATCTACACCACAAGTTTATTCTACTCCAGTTGCCTCCTTAAATTTTGACTGCCATGATGCAGTCACCATGTCCAACCACATCTAAACTGTTGCTGAGCTGCAAATACTACTTGCTGCACTGGACCACTTTGCTGTTCTCTTCTGCTTCCCACACCTATGAATTACGTCATATTATATCCTTGCATAAATTTCTTGGCATAAATAAAGCCCTTTAGCAGGATATCAGCTTCTAGGTACTACCAGAATAAATGTTATTATTTGCTATTGCTATTAGTGGTATCTTTGCTGCTTAGCCAAATCTCAGTCTTCACATTGGTAGTAGGTCACTGCTGAAACCAGACAGGTTAAAATCTATGTACACTTGGGTTCTGTCTCAGAACTTCATCTCTCCAAAATGTCCTTGTCTGCCTACATTAATATCTGTGTTTAAAGACTCAGGACCTTCGTAAGTTAGTGAAACACATTTTCCCACTTGACGCCACAATGCTTGTATACAGAGTTCAAAGCACTTTTGGATTAAGTAATTTCATGTGTAAATGTTTTATTTCAAAACTGACCTGTGCTTTTATTCATTGGACATCACTTAAATAAAAACATGGCAGAATGAGTAAAGCAACAGAAGCATGTTAAGACTGTATCGTTAGAGAAATCTCTGTTATATATTCAGGTTCAGTGAAGATGTTATACCTCATTAGCTACAACAGAACTGAGCCATTTTCTCATTAGATCATTCAAGTGGAACAACACAAAAGATTTTTCAAGTTTGTCAGTTGCATTTTAGTTGTGCTTTTTAAAGTGCTTGTTAGAAAGCAAGAATTGAAACCGTATGGTGTTGTTTAAGCTTAAAAAGTGCTTTTGATCTTAAGCTTCAAAAAAGATTTTCCCAGCAGAAAGTAGGCTAGCACATTATTTAGTAGGTAGACACCAGAACATTCTCTACATAACAATATTTTCTTTTTTCATGCTATTGATTATATCTCTTTTAATGTTGTCACTGCTGAATTAGAGATGATTTACAGGAGGCAATCACCATTGTCACTGTACTGTACCCAGTTTTAACAAAATTAACAAATCAGCACAGACTAGCACACAGCATTAAATCACTTGCTACAAGAAGTGGTGGTCACAAAGTGAGACTTACAAAATACTAAGTATTTTAAAATACGATAAAGATCCTTCCAATGCTGAATTTTTATCAGCCCCATGCCAGCCATCCCCTCCAATGGGTTTACATTTGAAAATGTATTGTTTTCCATCTTTCGCAATAAAAACAGCTTCAGTGCACTACAGTAGCTTTGTTCTTGAAGTGGTTACAATTTTGTTTCAAGCATTTGAGTTTCAAAGCTACTGGTGCTTTTAAACATACACAACTTGCATAGCTTCTGAGTTTGACAGCTTATCTAGAAAGTGCAAAAGTCAAATCTTAAGCTCACCGCAGTAATCTGAAGAACTGATCCTACAGTTCTTTACTTACAAAAAGTTGATCATTACTGTTTATATTACTGCAAAACCAAAAAGACATTTCTATTATGTAGGCCAAGATATGTAATCTTTATTTTTGTTTTTCCTTCTTTTATGAAGGGTTTTCCAGCTGCAAACTTTCCAGAGGACTCTGGATTTCCTGCACTGCCAGCAAATTTTGCAAGACATAATCCTCTCAGAATAACAAATGGGAATCTTACTGAAAACATTAACTATTTATTTGGCTCTAATCTTATATTTGGTCATGAACTTGAAGAGCCTCTACTGAATAGGTCAAATGAAAGCAAGGATAAACAAACAGAATTACATATTCCTGAATACTTGACATAGTTCTACTCTCTAATGCTACATATTATATGGCCATATAAAGCATTTTTTACAAGGACATTTTTATCTTTCCTGGGTATCTGGCAAGTCTGTAAGTTTCTTATAACCTTCTCAGAGCTGGGAAATACATGTGTTTTCTGGAGGAATACATATCTTTGTCAGTTCTTCACCCTAGGATGGATCTTCAGATTCATTCCAAATCATTGATAGAATTAGCCTTTCAGTGCTTTCAAAAGCTTTGGGTTGTGGGGTTTTTTTAATTTATTAACCAATTTCAGTCTGTAAATTAAAGTTTTAACTGTGCTAGGAACTGAAAGGAAATGGTGTAACAGTGTTCTGATGAGGAAAATTAAGAAGAAGAAAAGAAGAATGAATGCAGTACTTGATGACTGGCAGCTGGGGTGAAGCTATGCAGGGAGAATATCCATGTGCATTTTGTGTTACAGATAAGTCTAAGAACCCAAGAATTACAACAAAAAATCTTTGAAGCATCCATGCAGAAAGAGCTCTTAGGCAAGCCAACCGAGCAGCAACTCATCTTCTAAACAATTTGGTGCACTACAGTGCTACTTCTCGAACCAGCCAACTGCATCAGGGCAACACAGAAAATACAGGCAGGTGGGGCTCTTACCAGCCCTCAACACTTCTGCTGCTTCTTTCCTTTTTTAAGGTGAGGTGCAGCTAAAGCACTTCTCTTCAAACATTACTTTTCTTTCCCTGAATGCTGCCATATTTTCTTTACCTCAGTTTCCAGATCCACCAAAAATGTGTTTACTCTCTTTCTTCTGATAAAACTTGCAATGCATCTAAGAAAATATCTAGATGACAATTTAAGATTTTGCGATTAGAACAATGACTACACTATAAAATGGAGGCAGCTGTTTTACAGAAATAAGCTGGTATCTCCCAAATCCATGCTTAATCCTGTTCTATCACTAACTCAAGACTTTCTGGTTGGTTGGTTTGTTTTCTGTTGCATGAAGTCTAGTTTTGTTTAGTAATTAAAAATATTAAGTATGGAAGCAGAAATGCAAGGTTAAAAAAGCTGTTATTGTGGTTAAATATATCTAATAATTGTGATACAAACAGCGGTATCTTGTTATTACTGACTGCCAGCAGTTAGAACATGCCAGCGTGTGACTGAACGTTACACCAACATTTCTTACTCTGTCAAACATTTCTCCACAACAAGGCAGTGAACAAACAGGTCTGGCACTAGCACTTTAACATTTCCATCTTGATTACTCATATTTACTGCCTAAAGAGATTTCCTCAAAATCAGTTGTGTAAGTCAGTGAGGAGATTCTTTGTGGAATCAGTAAGCATAGTTGCTTTTCGTGTAAGATTAGTCCCAAAAAAGCATTTTTTTAGGTATATTTCATATATTATTATACCTATACACCATGGTATAAGCTACAGTTTTTCCTTGCCAGAAAAATGTGTTTAAAAGCTGTAGGCCAAATGTGCCAATTAAAAAGAGAGAGCAAATTAAGGGCTTGTTCCCAAAGATGTTTCTCCACAACCATCTTCAATTGGTATTTAGATACGCACAGAGGTGATAGGAGTAGTTTCCAAAGGAACATGTATTTTTGGTGACTAGTATCACCAAACCTCCTGAGAGGAAACACTTTAAATAAACCTTATTTAAACCAGACAATCCTGTGCTGACTCAGATGTTACAGATGAGAAAGCAGTGATCAGAGGAAGTGACATTACTCAGCGTGGCTGCTTTACACCGGACTAAATTCCCCAAAGCCTCGATCTAAGCGAGCATCTTCACAGGGTAGGATTCTACCTTAACTGTATACTGTCCAAGATCCTTTTACAGACACTTCTCTTCTATTCAAAAAGTGTTTTTTTTCTGGCTTGAAGAAGCATGTCTGACTTTTTCCCCATATTGTAGATTGATCCTCACAAA
>VZTL01070795.1:347-11686 GCA_013400535.1 Scopus umbretta
TTTCCTCCCAAGAAGATGTTGATTAGAGTTGTGGCTTGTTTGTCCTATTTGATTCATGGCTTCTGAGTGAGGATCTTGATGTTATATGACATCCTATAATTAACTGGTTCTGTGAGTGTTTTGCAAGTCACTGCTACATTATAGGCTCACTGTTGGGACTAATAATTTAAGACATATGCTTACAGCATAAAATTGCTTTGTTCATAATGGGAAAGCAGGCAAAATTGTGGCTACTTGGATATTTGAGAACGGTGTTGTGAACACAATGCAAGAAGGCACTGTGCAAAGGAAAGCTGTAGTCCTAGTCCTGCAGGTCTGGGGATACAATTGTTCCCATGGAGATCAGCAAGAGTCCTACACGAATTTCTTCAAGACCTCAGAGCATGGTGCCTGGGGGAAAGTTCAGCAGCACCAGAAACACCTAGGCAATTCGTTCCCAACTTTTAGATAGTTGACCCCTCACTGGAGAATGTGGGTAACCTGTCTTGTTGTTTCAGCTCCTCACAAAAATCTCTCTCAGGTCTACTGTATCTCTTTATCATATTTCTTGCTCCACAATTGCCATCATATTCATCGTACATCCTTCTCCATTGCCAGCTTTGCTGACAGATCCAGGGCTGAGAGTGAGGTTACAAACCCGACTTCATCTGGCTAACATCACCCAGAGCCACTGGGGTATCTCTGCATCATGCTGTCATGTATTTCTGATGTAGAAATACATAACACAGACATCCAAGTTGGCTTTGCATGGATCTGCATGGATCTGACAGACTTTGTTCATTCCCTCTCCATGCTTCATCTATGACATGCTCACGGGTCACCACTGAGATCCACCTTATCTGTCAGAAAACTCTGAACAAGAGTCCTTAACAGTTTAACTCCATTGCAAATGATTTTACAGACATGGAGTGAGTTTAGTCACAGTGGAAAATAATTTATTTCTATGTAGTTAATGTGCTGCTTCAGACAAATAATAAATTGCAGAACAATTAGAAAGAATTTGATGGCAGGTGGAAAAAAAGTTAATTTGTGTGAAAATTGACAGTAAGAATATTGCTTAAGTAGGCTGCGTTTTCTTTGGATACACGTACCTCAGCATAAGAATTTCATTTATAACACTTGATATAAATAGTATGATAATACTTCACAGAAGCTCCACTTATCAGGGGAATTCCAACTTCTTACAGAGGCTGAAGCATACTGGTTGTCATGCCATCCTTGTAAATATTTTATGTTGGCTTAAGACTCAAGGGCAGACGTCTATTTTTACTTAGTGTTTGTGAAGAACTATGAACCTAAAAAGCTTTTGGTATAAAACATTTAGCAGTAGCAAAGTCAGTTCAAAGCTGTCTCCAGAAACAGAAATTGTGATGCAGCTTTTTTGTTTGTTTTTATATTATATTTAATGTTTGCTATACTTCTCTGGTAAACATGTCTGTAATACATAGTTGTTCCAAACAACAATATCCATTCAGCAAAGTAGCTTGGAAGTAGTAGTATTCAGAAAGCGTAGCCTACCTTTCTTCTTAAAGCAACTGCCTTGCATTGACATCGTCAGCGGTAACTTGCTATTTTTATTCTTTTGTAAAGCAGCTACAGCCTAGTATTGCTCGCCTGCCAAAATGATGAGACTTGTAGACTGGCAAAGACAGCTCGTTATTAACATTCATCCTCTATTGTCTGGTGTCCCAACAAGCTTTCCTGGATATCTACTGGATTTTCAAAGAAATGACATAAAACTTCTATTTGGGACATAATCTGAGGTTCTTAAAACCACAAAAAAGATGTGTCATGCTCTTGATTAAAATGAGAAAGTTTGAGAGCTAAGAACTTTTACTGTGCAGATAACCAGTGTAAATGGTGAGATGTCTGAGCCACATTGCCTGCTAACACAGACTCCTCAGCTGCATCCATGCATTTGGAAACAGGGCAGAGAGGTTCAGTCATTCAGAAACTTTAAAAAAATTTAGCCAGTATTAATATTTATTTTAGAGTTCAGATTTCAATAACTTAATGCTCTTCTGTGCTTCCCTGGCAGACTTTCAAACGCCAGCCACGTTACCAGCTCGAGTGGCCGTACCTACTTGTCGGCTTCTGCCTGCGTTAACACACGGTTTGACTTGGTGCTGATTTGCAAGGCCGGCGTGTGACATCATTACTAATTAAGTTTGAATACAGAGCTATGTTTGAGAGCCAGAGGAAGTGCAGGAAGGAAGCTGAGTGTCAGTGAGTCATGTCATATGAATGCATGGCAAGCAGTTATTGATAACATACAGCCAAACCACACTGTTGATTTTGGAAGATTTGGCATGGGAACTAAAAGCAGCATCCTGACCTCAGTTGCAATTTGTTTGTATTTAGATTTCCAATAATGCTGGTTTGGTTTTTTGGAAGAATTGTTTCTTTTCAGATGCTCTGTCTTTATTTATCTCACAGTTCTTGCTAGAATAAGGACCCTTAGGGACTTGAACATTTATCTGTGTGAACACGGCATCAGCATTTTTCTGAAGACTGTCTCCCATTTTCTCTGTGAAGGAAAAATGTCTCTTTAGTGGCAGGCACCCTGCCTTGTAATTTCCGTTGTGTGAGCTTGGACATCTGTGCGATTATCCTCTGGGAACACTTGCAGCTTGACACACATGCATCTAGTCTAGCTATTTTTAATCACTGCTTTTCAAGTGTCTGTAGTGTGTTTGGTGACATGAATGGGAATAGTGTTTTCCAAATTTGAGTCCTTTGGTATTTGGTTTTTGTAGTCCCTCAACCCCTCTAAAATCTCAAAGTATCATAAAGGTTAATTGTTTCCAACTGTCCAGGAAACTTCATTATAAGGCTTGAAAATATTACAGTGCCCACAGAATTTGAATGCAAAGCTGCATTTGAAGACTAGAAGAAATATCTAATTTTTGTGTTAAGTGTAGATATACTGATATGGGAATATGTCATACTGGGAACCAGGTAATCTTTAAGCTTTTTAAAAGTTATTTTAAAATTAAAATATGGTCATATATGTGTTTTGGCTTAATTTGTAGGAAAGGTGATAGTTCTGTACCAGCAACAGTTACTGTGAGAGTGGTTCATCTTTCTGGAGAGTTATCCTGGTACTTTTTTTTCATTTTACTCTCTGGGACAAAACTGATCCGGCATAACAATCTTTACCTTACCTATCCCTTTCTGTCACAGCTCCAGGGACTATACCTTCACTGCTTACCTTATTGTAAGGAAAACTTCTGTACCACATTTCCCATTGTCAGTGTGTGAAGTAGCTGTAACACAAGACCTGAAAGGTAATGATCCATTTCAGGTCTCAGGTCTGTAATTGACTCCTATTCCAATCAGTGAAAGACACTTGAAAAAACACAGCACAGTATTTGGACTCGTGAAGCAGTATGTTAAGTGAGGTTACAGATGTAAAATTCAAGGATGGTATAAATCTCATTGTATTGGTCAAGTCATGAAGAATGCCTTGAACTAGAAGTTTATTTAAAACTGGTTATTTGAAGGTTAATAGAATAAGAGACCAAAAAAGGCTTTAAGGGATTCCTGTAAACTATATATTTCATTTCCTTGGCCATAGTGTAGTATCAGGTAGATCTATGTCACTTCTGAGAGATGTTTGTTTGCTCTGTTCTTGAGGACCTTTGGTGATGGAGACCGCACAATCTCACTGTGCAACCAGCGCATCACTATATTTTAACATTAGAAAGTTTATTCTTTGAAGTTTTCTTGCACATTAAATTAATTTCCTCTTGTCCTCCTCAGATGTGGAAAAAATACTATTTTTTCTCTTTCTGGCATGTGTTTGAAAATTGCTCTCATTTCAGCCCACTCTTTTCTAAATTAACAATCCTACTTCAGTCAAATTTTCCTTGTAATTCACATCCTCTAGATCCGTGATAATTTTTTGTTTCTCCGCTCTGGTCCATGCTCTTTTTGACATGCATTGCCCAATGCATTGCTTCGGGTGAATGCAGTTCAACAGGAATCATGCTGAAGTTTATGGAGCTCTGTCTGACACTGGAGGCTGATAATTCACAAAAGTAATCCGTCCAGATTCAGCAGAGCCACTGAGCTAAGTGCTTCTCAGTGTGAGAAAGGAGTGCAGTCTTGCCGCTCAGATCTACCAAATGTTGCTGCAGAGACCATTTTCCTCATCTGTCACTTCAGCCATATTCTTTTTGCATTCCTCAAACCAAGCCTGTTTTTTGCTGCGTCAAAGACAAGGTCTTTATTTTCACTTGCAACTTCCTTAACAGCCTATTCCTTTCCTACCACATTCCCTTCTTAGCACACTCCCACGCCTTCCATCTCTCCATTCCCAAATCCCGAATTCCTAGATTTAAGGAAGTTTCTTTGTGATTTCTCTTACTTGGGGCCTCATGCTTTAGGAAGATTCTTCGTAAACAGCCAGGCTCAGTGACAGTCTTCCTTTTAAAACCTTCTTAAAAGTCTTTTTCTGACAAACTTGGTGGGAGTTGGGCCACTTGTGCACTGCACACGGTAGTGAATCAACCCAGCACAATTGTGCTGATCCTTTGTTCTCTCCTGTTTACATGCTGTTGTCTAATGTCTCTTTTACACTTACAAGGAAAGCTTTTTGGAATATAGGGCATCTTTTATGTGTCAAATATACTTCACACAATAGTTTTGCCTATACTTAATATTAATGCTAATTAAAAAAAAAATTGAATTGAAACTGGCCAGAGATGTCAAAAATCACAAGAAAGGGTTTTTTTCAGGTATGTAAACTACAAGCAGAAACAGAAGGAAAATATAGGCCTACTGTTAAACAGGAGAGGTGAATCAGTGACCACCAGTGCTGAAAAGGCAGAGGTTCTTAACACTTTCTTCACCTCTGTCTTTACCAACTCTGTTGGGTCCCAGGCCTTGGGAATGAAAATCCAAGTTGATCCAAACAGTGACCCACCGTCAGTGAAGGAAGAGTTAGTATGTGAATTATTACAGGAGTTTAACCCCTACAAATCGATGGGCCCTGACACCATCCACCTGAGCGTGTTGAGAAAGCTGGCTGATGTCATTGCGAGGCCACTGTCCACAATCTTTGAGAAGTTGTGGAGATCAGGGGATGTTCCAGAGGGCTGGAAGGAGGCGAATGTTACCCCTATCTACAAGAAGGGCTCAAGGGAGGGTTGGGATAATTATAGGCCCATAATCTCCCCAGGGAAGTGGTTGACTCTGCTACACTGGACACTTTTAAGACTCAGCTGGACAGGGTGCTGGGCCATCTTGTCTAGACTGAGCTCTTGCCTAGAAAGGTTGGACCAGATGATTCTTGGGGTCCCTTCCAACCCGGTATTCTATGATTCTATGAGTCTATGATTCTATGAAAATAACAATACTGGTAGATGTGCTAGAGAGATATGGCCCTATGCAGAGCCTGCTGTTCATTGTGCAAGGAGCCAAATATTTCAGAGGCAACTCTTATATCCTCATGTATTTTTTCCAACCCACAGAATTATGCTTTAATAGCATTTCCACAAGAGAGCAAGGTGAGCCAAGGCCCGGTCATTACAGAGGTTTTTCCATGTAATTGAGTGCTTCAAGAAAATATTATGAAAGATTATCTTGGCAAAAGATGTAAATGTGAAGAGCAGCTGGTAATCCCATGAAGATCCTACTCATCTATAAATTAATACATGCCACTGGGGATGCTGACAATTTGTCTTGGAAGTGAAATGGTTGAGAAAAGATTTTGGCACTCAATCAGCAAAAGATATGACACTCATAAAAGCAGAACTATGTATATGACATAGTACAATGGTTAATTGGTTTGGGATGTATTTATATTAATATGAAATCCACCATCTTTTTCTGATATCTTTGTGTTTGTGTAAAAAAATGGAGTTGCATTCTACGGGGAGAGAGAGAAAACTTCCTTTGTTATCTTATCAGAAGAACAGCTCCTACCATAAGAGTGCAGTAAAACATTTTTGCAATTTTGTGGGGTTCTTCATTGAACAAGTGGTTTTCTCACAGCCCTCTTCCTCCACTGCTTTAGTTTTACAGCGTAATGAAAACAAGATGCACCAAACTGTAACTGAGCTAGGATCAGAAGAACAGTTTTAGCGGGGTAATAGCTGAATACATAGCTTAACAGTTACATAACTGGAAGGAAGGCCAGCAGACATAAATGTTCCTCATTTATACGTGCACATAGATGTAAAGAAAGTATGGTTGCTAAACATGCCATTGACGACATAAATATGTGTGTGGAAAAACAAATAGGATAATTGAACATCCAGAAAGCTAAACTTGCTTTATGTAGTTAAATTAAACATAGATTTGTTGGAGGTAGCTAGTGTGAAGTAAATACAAGCAGAACTTGAAGGCGTTGAGCTGGAAGTCCCAAATTTGCTTTCTCTGTGACCATCAGCAATGACAGATGCCACTAGTGGCAACAGCAGCGCTGCCTCCAGCCTGCCCAAGCCACGCAGCAGCTGTGAGTCCAGCATTTTTTCTGGACTTCAGTCCAGGCAGAACGAGATTGCTTGAAGTTGTCCAGGGTTCTTGGCAGCCTGTGCCATCTTGCCACTGCTCAGCAGTACCAACTGCAGGGTGCGTGTGACCTGATGCTGGACGTGAGTGTCACAAGCACTTCCTTTTTCTGCAGCACACCTTGCTGTGACTCTGTGAATCAGCTTTGCAGCCTGCCTTGACTCAGTCACAAGTCTGTGACTAGTGTCTTGTGACATTAGTCACAAGTTTAGGGCCTGTAATGATAGGACAAGGGGCAATGGTTTTAAACTGAAAGAGGGTAGATTCAGACTAGGTACAAGGAAGAAATTTTTTACAGTGAGGGTTATGAAACACTGAAACAGGTTGCCCAAAGAGGTGGTAGATGCCCCATCCCTGGAAAAATTCAAGGCCAGACTGGAGAGGGCTTTGAGCAACCTGATCTGGTTGGATATGTCCTTGCTCATTGCAGGATGGTTGAACTAGATGACCTTTAAAGGTCCCTTTCAACCCAGCCCATTCTATGATAATGCATCCCAAGACTGTCAAATTTGCTGTGTGTGTATGGTAGGATTGATGCTACCTGTTTTACATGGTGCACAACACCTGTATACGTATTTCTATCCAGGGACTCCTAAACAGAAATAAGGTAGCTTTACGTGTTAGTGAATCTCTTACAAATTAATATCCATCTCTGTATTCCCTGCCTTGCTCCTTCCTAGTGTATGGACCTTTCCCCAGAGAGACCCTGCCCCTCACCACCTATCTGCTGCAGGTTCCATGTCTTCAGGTTAGGAAACCTAGTTTCAGCACCAAATTAGGACGTAGTGCTATAACTCTTATTTTTATATAGCACTACCAAAATCAAAGAGCTTTCTGCTCTGTATTTCCTATCTCACCTGTCTGCAGGTCCAGTCTTCTTCATTTATGCTGTCTTTTTATGGTGATGGTGGTTTGTTGATCTTAGATTTATTTTCTCTTGTTTTTATTATGAGAAAGCCAAGGTTTTAGTCACTGTTGTGTCTTTCTATGCTGAGTTTTGTGCAGTTAAGTTCTGCAAAATTTTTGTGTGCTTGGTCTCTTTTTCTGGGAAAGCACCTTTTTTCTTTTTTTGGAGTGAGATTAAGAACTTCTCTGAATGTTCAGACTTCGTACCTGGGAAAGGGAAGGAGCACCAGAGGGAGCACTACAATTTTCTCTTAAGTTCTCTTTTTTCTGCCCCAGATCCCAGGCTGTGACTCTAGATATAGGCTGAATTGTGATCCAGGTTGTGACTGAATCCTTCATGATCAAAGGCAAAGATGCTTCTGATTGCAGACCTGCACCCCAGCTCCCATGCTGCAGCCTCAGGAAGAAGGGAAAGGACAGCCTTGATTTCACTCTTTCTCTCCTTCGATATCTACCAGCATTTCCAGCAAAGGCAATCCATTTTGTACCTGAGATGAATATCATCTATCCTTACATCTGCTGTTCAGTTCAAATAGCCTGGGGCCCTTCAGGAGTTACTGGAATCATTCTGTGAAAGCCCTCCTGAGGTCTTTTGGGACAGCATCCCAGGTCAAATTGATATGCTGCATCTGCCAGCTCCAGCCTATAGAGTGATGCTGATGGATAAGACTATTTCTGTTAGTTCATTTGCTTTAGCAAGCTCTAGCTTAAGTGCAGCTTCTGCTATGTGTAATGACAGATGCTGCCAAATGTGACTCACATTTTCTCTTCATTCCCCTCTACAGCAGCCTCTCCAATTGCTGCTGCAACTTCTCAGCATGAGGAGCAATCTTATTTCTTAATAAACAAACAAACAAATTGGCAAGAACTCCAGACATCTAGATGTTTTGGATAAAAGGCTGTGTTCATTAGCATTTCTCCAATAGAGAATAGAAAATTCCCAAACCATACTGTCTGGGACAGGATTCATACCCTATGAAACTGTATGGCTCTGGACAGGATGGAAGAGATTACCTCTCCGGGAATAAAAAACTTCTTTTCCACATTTGCCTTGCCAGCTGTCCTGGATGCATGACACACTATAACACAATAGTTTAGTGCTTTCTTTTTTCTAAAGAAAGACTACAGTGATAGGATGGCTCTATGGGGTTTAGTTTATCATATGAATTTTCTCTAGTATGGGACGTACACTCTTGTCTTCAGGACAAGACTATCTGAGAAGCTAATAGAGCTACCATTGCTGCAAACTCTTTGCCCACATTTCTTTACCACATTTACAGTCTCCATCTTAGCCTCTTTGAAGGTGTGCTGGAAGGATGAAAGGTCCATTTCTTTGCAGTATCTTTCTTCCCTCTCCCCTTCTTCTGGAGGAGCCTGGCTGTTTTCTTCTGCCTCGCCTCATGGTATCGTACTGCTGGAGTGGGATAGATCTTGTGTAAGTTCAGAATTATAAAAGGGGGAATTCTAAGTCTCTGTTTCAGTCACCAGTGAGGAAGAGGGATGGAGGTCATGTTCAGTCCTTCCCTTTCATCCAGAGCCCTCATGTAGTTCTTCTCTGGAGGGTTTCAGAACCCACCGCAACAGCCTTCAGCCAAGCTGGTTGGTTGCTTGGAGGAAATGTGAATGTATCTGTGCAGTGAAGTGCCCTTCGAAGTACCTGCTGGGGTCTTCTTTACCCCAGTATTGGTAGAAATTACACTAATGGGTGGGCGTGTTTGAAAGTTGTATCCAGCACCAGCTACTTATTTTGCCAACATCAGCTTATCTCATGAGAGCTCTGAAACTGTAAGGAGGTGAGCTAAACTGTCTCAGACTAGCTGGAGACTGGTGGAAAATCTAAGATGACATCCTGAGTTTGCTTTGGATCCATAAGAAATAACAGGAAATACCAACTCTTCTGCTCCAGAGCCAGTATGTTTCCAGGCTCTCTGTTCCTCTGGTTTTCATTGGGCCACCTTGCATTGCAAACCTGCTTCTACTTGGAGACCTCAGAAAGCTAAAGCAAGATGGTATGAATGTGATTAGGGTAGCCTGGCATGTTCCCATAAAATTCGGGTTGGCAACAGCACCCAAACTGTTTCCCTGTGCATCTTATCTGCCAGGCACGGAAAGAGGCTGGAAAGACAATTCCATCAGGGGTGGGATGTGATTTCTGAGTGGGGGCCATAAATTTAAAAGCAGTTGTTTTAAAGAAACTTTGCTTTATTTTTTTTTTCCCTTTCCAGTTAAGTGTGCCTACATAATCTCATTTGTCCTGTATTCAATCCTCGTTAAAGCTCTGTTAGATTTTTATTCATACATTACCCATCCCAAAAAATAAAACAGGGTGGGGAGGAAAGTTTGGGGAAAAAAACAGTAGTTCAGGTTCTCTTACAATTTCAGTCTCTAGCTGGAGTTCTTCATTGCTCAGCCCAGCACTCAGAGCCCTTGTGAATTGTTAGCCATTGCGGTCCATGAGTCCTGGTCACTCCTGAACTGATCTAAGAACAATTGCAGGAATTTATTTGCAGATTGGCATGTTACTAGGTCTTGAGATCTGTTATAAGGAGTTGGCAGGTTTCTCTGTTTCTGCAGTCAGTTTTGGCTCTGTTTCTATCCTGGAGCAATTTTAAATATTCATTTTCAAAAGTTGGCATCGCTGATACCAGAACAGAGTACTTTTTGTAGCACTTGATTTGATTTCTGTACTTAAGGTTGTTTTCTCTCCTCTCAAACGATTGTACTCAACTACTGATAAAATTCCTTTTCTGCAATCTTTGATTAATAAGTAACATGGGCTGTGCTGGCCTGGGAGGAGGTGATTCAAAGTACTGCATTTTAATATGAAGTGAAGTGAATCTATTTGCACAAAATTATGTGAAAAGAATACACTTCCAAATAACCGTGTTCTTGAAATATGCTCTTCTGTTTCTATTAGTTTGATCTGCAGCCTTGCTAATAGTAATTTCATGTAGGCTTAAGGTGACCAGTTTCTCAATGTACAGACTCTCATCCTGCATACGATGCCATCTGAAAGCAAAGATCCATTCCTGGTGATGATGGTTCAGTAGTGTACTGTTACAGGTTTTCTCATCGGTGGCAGAATCATGGCTTTATTTAGTTTTCTTTAAAGAGAAACAGTGTGTGAAGTAAAAGGTATAGAAATTACACACATGTTGCCAAAAAAAGAAATTAATTAAATGAACAGAAGAAGTAGGTCAAATTTTGGCCTAGCTATGTTCAAGTTGTTCCTTTTAAATACAAAGAGCAGAGAAAATAGGCAGATGGGAGTACAGAAAAGGGAAATAAGCCAAAGTGATTAGCCTGGTGACCTTCCCTTATTTCTGGTGGGTTTTGTATGTATGTGCACTGTGCCATTGTTTTTGATGAATAAAATTAACATACTCAATTATATCCTAAAAGAAGCCTAAATTCAGTAATTTACTCACTACTGCAATTCCAGTTTAAGGCGCAAGTTTTAACTTTGGAAATGATTTGTGGTATTTATTTTCCATATTTTGCATATATATGTGTTCAGATTGAAGATACACAAAAAAGAGAATAGTGGTTTTATAAAATAGCATTAGGACTAATTAAGAAAAGAAAAGAGCTCAGAACAATGGCATTTTCCTGGGGTTTTGTTCCTATGCCATTTTTAAACAATTGAACATTGAGCTACTCAGTAACAGATTAGCTTATTCATCAGCTTTCTAAGAGCTAAATTTCAAAGGATATTTTCCCTTTCTTATATTCTTTCAAATTATTTATATAAAGGAAGGTTTTCACTATGTTGGTAAGGGTTTCCCAAGAAGTTTCTAACTAAAGCTTATTTAACAAATTGACTAGAAATCTATACTGTAATTAGTTTGATGAGTGGACTGTGTTGCACAGCCCAGATTATCTAGAGTTTTCTACTAAGGTGTCCTGGTTTCAGTTGT
>VZTL01070803.1:0-11369 GCA_013400535.1 Scopus umbretta
GGAAGGAAGGAAGGAAAGGAAAATTAACAATATTTGTCCATGTTCTCTGTCTGTTGGGACTGAACCCAGTAATCCCAAATCTCTGTTTCTCTTGCTGTCTAGAAAGAAATTGTACTGCTCATGTGTCCCCAGCTCACGGCAGAAGCAGAGCTGAACAAGATAAACTTTTTCTTTGCTATGGGTTCCTCTCTCAGCTCATGCTGCCATGACTGTTAAAAATAAAGACCTGTTTCTGCTGAGGATGTGATCATTGGAACCTTTGCAGTACCATTGGATGGGGCCTTGAACCATGTTCCTTGTTAAACAGTACAGGAATTTCATCTCAACTGCCTTGATTTCAGAGATTATATTTGTGAATTTGTTTTAACATTTGCTGGCCCATAATATTTCAGTCCCTGCTCTGACATGTGTGCCATTACAACTGGAAAAGCTAATGACATTTCAACTGTTCCCTAGTAAGAAATGCTCACCAGAGTTGAACACTAAGAGCCTGTAGATCACTCAAGTGCAGGCCACTTTCCCATATGTGACTAATAGAGTTGCATTTTGCTATGAACTTAAGTTTTGCTTCAGCTATCTTTATTTTTCTGTAGGGAAGAGATAGGCTTGAATGTATGAGTCTCAAGGAATGATTCAAAATGGTCGTTGACAGAATCACAGTGTGATATATTGCAATTTACTAGAGAAACCAGGAAAGGATGCACTTTGTGTCTGTGGTGGCAACTTTCTGGTAACCTTCTCATGTTAAAAAAAAGCAAAAAGCTTCTGGGATTATTTATTTACTATTCTAACTGAGGGCTGAACCACCCTGGAGGGATCCTGCCACCTCCTGAATGAATTACTTTTGACATTTCACTTGTAATCTGAAACATGGAACCAAATCTCGTTTCAGGCAAGTTTTACTAGCTGGTTTCCTGCACTTAATATACATTGTGTAGAAAAAGCAAAGGTTGGGAAAGGAAAAACAAGCCCAACTATTGGTATAGATGTCTAGCCTTCTGCTGCTTTTTCTTGTTTTCATAGATTGGTAATTACACACAGAAGGCTGGATGTTTTTGTGGGTGACATTGTTTTCAGTTTCATAGACATTTAAACTCTTGTTTGAATGAAGTTGGTGCAGTGAGTTAAACCAGGTCAGAGCTTAGTCCATTTGAACATGGGGGGGTAACACAGTCCCATTTTCGTGTGCCTTTATGTAAGAGCTGAGGAACATGTCCCAAGACCGAAAGGTACTCAGTGTCTACAGGCTTTACAAAGGGAAGGTGGCTCTCTGATAGTGAAGTCACTGTTTAAATCCTGCCATGGCTCCACAGTTACTTTGAGGCATCTAAGACTGTAGCTTTTTATTAATCTTTTAAATTTTATTAACCATTATCTTTTCACAAAAAACCTGGGTATTTGAGGCCTAACTCAACTACTGTAAGCCAGGAACAATCAAAAATATATGTTGTGGTGCTTTTCAAGTTTCCTTCCTAATTTATGAAGACTGTGTGGGAGAAGACAACAATCTGTACTCAGGAGAAATGCAGTGAATCAGCCTGTTCTTTATGGTGAAATGTTCTTTTACACAGCTGCTGTACCTTGGAGAAAAAAAAACAAAACAAACTACAAACTCCAGATTCTACTTTAATCAATCTCATTTAAAAAAAAAGAATAAAAAAGAAAGCTAAGCTGTTGTTCTTAAAACAAAAATACTGCTCAACAATGGAATCTAAAGTCTTCAGTCTTAATGCAATATTTGGTATTGTTTGGAAACACGGTATAATGCTCCCCTCCCTTTCTCTTTGGCTGCAGGAGCAATATTGATTAATCACACTGGACTATTATGGAAGTTAGGCAAAGGCACAGCGAGGGAATAGTGTGGAGACCTATTGTCCCAGGGAAGGATCTGGGAGGGGTTCTTCCCTAAGCACCCCACATGCAAACAGTGTTGGTTGAGATGCCTTTTTAGGAAATTCAGAGCATTATCTGCATACCCAGCTGGCCAGCTAGGGGCAGAGAGAAGCAAGCACAGCCCTCGCTGCCTTTCTGTCCTCTGCTGTGCAGAATGCCTGTCAACAATAACCACATCTTGCCTTGCTCTGTTACTGTGCAGGGACATAAAAGGTGACAGAACAGGTACTTACACACACAGAGCCACCACAAAGAGGCACCTGGAGAAGTCAGGGTCAGTCTGATTTGACCTGAGCTGAGTTATCACCCTTTGTCCCTACACAAGGAAGTAAAGGACAATGTAGAAAAGCAGAGGTAAGCTCAGTGATGGCATAGAGCAGTGGTTGTTCTTGCACACTTTTTCTGGAACAGAAACTAGCCGAGGAATTAACATAGATGTCCTCAACATGACTGAGGACTGACAGTTTTCAGTTTCAGCCTGTACTTACTACCTTATCAGTGTCACTGTGCTATGAGCATAACAACACGTATTTTGAAGGTCTGGGAACTTGTTGAAAACCTGAGGCATCTTGGAATTATTTGACTCAGGAGACTACTTGAATGGTCGGGTACTCTCACATCTCTTCTACTTGTTGTCCTAGTGTGAGAAACTCCAGGAGTAAGGCTGGAAGCTCTCCATTCCTAGAAATTCTCACTAGTGATATCTTTGTTAGGCACATTCCTCTGTGGTTCAGATCTCTTTGAAGGCACAGTAGGATAATGTTTCTTTGTGCATCCCCACTTCGCCTTCTGGTCTGACCAGATACAGCAATGGCCTGGTAAAGCTGATGACCTCAATAACAACTGTTTATTTTCACTGTGGACATCTGCTGCAAGTCTCAAGGGACTTCTGAGGCTTTTGACAGGTCCTCCATTCCAGACTGCTGTTACAACTACACATATTTGCATTTTAATTTATATGAGGAAAAAAGGTTTCAAGCGTTTTTTATTAGTGGCAGACCTAGCCTTGATCATCGTGTCTTACATGGCTATTGCGGCCACAGGGGGATCAAGCATTACCTATCATCCACATGCCAGAGGTCACCAAGAATTTCATGTTCATGCTCAGGACTCTTTCCTGGCTCCTGGGCAACTGCCGCATGAGGTATAAACCACTAACTACACTAAATAGAAAATGGTCACTCACCATTTCTAACTTTATTCTCTCAGAGGCAAAACTCATTGCAGCTGAAAGCAGGACCTTCACCTTTGTAATACGTTCTTCACACTCTCAGCCTTCTCCAAACACACCTTAGAGCAAACCTAGCATCAGGCAACATGAGCTACAAAATGCTTTCCTCAGAGCAGGCTCTGCCTTTTAGCAAAATATGAAATCCTAGCTCATGGAACAGATTTGTAAAGGCACTCTGTGAAAAGTCAGTAGAAATTAGGCACCAAGGCATATTTACAAATCCTATTTCTTGAGGATTTGGATCTGGGCACCTGAAATTTTTCTCAGGTCCTGAATTTCACCCAGTGGATTTGCCCTGTTTCTTTTCCATCTGTAAGGTGTGGAAGAAAGGTGACAGTTTTCTTTTGTCTCATTTCACAGGCATTGTAAATACTCCAGTTTACTTCAGTTACACACATGCTTTTCCCACTAGGGCAAAACGGTTTATGAATTCAGATTCACAAAGTTGTCTCTACTGCCTGGGTTAAAATGTTTCAGAAGCTTGATCTGAAATGCAACAGAGATAAAGTGATGATTCACCAGCTTGTGTTCACAGCTTATTTTACTGAACATTGCAATAGTTTAACTTTTCTCAGCAGCACCCAAATGTGTTCAGATGCAACTGATACTGTGTCATTGTGAGCTTTTTTAATTTAGTTTAAATTCTTATGGGGGGTTCAGCTGCAAAGTAAAGATCCAGATAAACCTACATACTAAGGTCAGAAGTGTTTACATCCCTAGGTTCAGTCTGGGAAAAACAGAGGATGGAATTTTGTTCCAAACTTTTCCTTCCCTGACATTCAGGGTGGCAGCAGCTGTTAGTGTTGGTGTTAAAGACTTGGTGCCCAAAAAGACCCAGCAAGTGACAGATTGTTAATGATTATGTAGGGTGCTCATCTTTCAAATGCTTCTAAAGTATCTTTTTATTATTATTGGTATCATTCATTGTCCTGTGTGATAGTACTGACCAGATTTCAACCCCATCATTCACAAACAGCCCTTCATCTGAGAAGAAATCGGACTGGACTGCTTAGTTTAGGTAGAGCAGCAAATCACTCACTAGGCAGTGGGGGCAGGAATTAATTCTGCTATTTATGTTAGACATGGGAATATTTTCCTTCAGTCATGGCATACAAGGACTAATGTACTATTACAGGCTTTAATTTCTACATATTTGCTGATAGTCCAGCATGAGTAAGACATGACAAACAATGGCCAGAGTGTTGCAAATACTTACTCAAATGCTGAATTTTAGACATGCAGGTAGTCCAGTGAAATTCAACAACGATAATAACATGCAAGCAAAGTGATCCTGATATTTAGAGAGGAAAAAGCCAAACAAACACCACTCTCTGAGTTGCTACTCAGGGATGTGGGTTAGTAATGACATTGTTGATGTAAGAACATGTTTCCTTAGCATACTTCAGAAGCTGGCCAACTTTCATTCAATTTTCTGGAATAAGTCCTACAATAAAGGTATAATACATGTTTCTGTGGGATACGTAGGCCTTCCTTTTCTCTACAATCTCACTTCCAGTTTTCATTTGTGCGTTGTGTGTGTGTGTTGGGAGTGAATCGGGGTCCTGTTGGTGGTGGGTGCTCAAACAAACTGCAAGTTCTGCTCAACCCTGCAGCAGAGAGAGGCTGGGGGTGAGTACTGGATCTGAGTCAATGTACTCCGAGAGGTTTAGTGGGAATACGTCAGCATCAGAAAAGTGATGGTTGGAAATGCATCTAAGCTCTAGGATGGACTGTTTTAAGTATGAAGAATGATTTGTATCTGACCTTAGAGTTAGCTTGCAGGTTGGACAGTTCTGCAATGCCTGAAGAATAGGCACATGAATGCATCAGGCTAGCAGAGGTGGATTTCAGATCCAGTTTCTTTTCCCTGGAGGCTGGCACCTTAATTGCTTGGCTCTTTTGGAGGACATGAACGAGAGCAGCAGGATGAGGAGGGGAAGTAAAGCTTTCACTTGATCTTTTTTCTCTTGAAAAAGGTGAGAGGTCTCATTTTCATCCCAATATGGAATGGAAAACTGTTTTTTTGACTTGAACATATTCCTGGAACAGGAATAAATGGTTTCCTACTCATTTCTATTAATGGTTCTTCATTCTTTCTATTTACAACCATGGATTTCAGATTATGAAATCTGAAGTCCAAACACCTTTGAATAGTGGTCCTCCCAGGAGATGCTTAGTATGGTTGCTCATGGGTGAGTGAAGATGGAGGGCAGTTGCCTTATAAAAAGCATCCCACTGCTTTCCTTTCTTTTCACAGTATTCCTTTGGCCTTCAACCATTTAGGAGAAGGAAAAAAAACTGAAAGCTTGTCATAAATAATTATATAGTCCTGCAGTCCTCTTAGCAATGCTCAGCAGTTATTTTTGAAGCATGCCAGTGCTAATACACAATAGTATAAGTGCTTCAAGTTATTTGCTTTTTGTGTAGTGGTGAATTTTTCCACTGATTTTTTTTATTAGATGAAAACAATGCAACTGACTGGGAGCCAAGAAGATCTTGTATTCTAATCCATGTGAGACAAGGATTTGACTGAGAACTTGTCACTGTAAGTGTGGTTGCCCAGGACAAAAAAAAAAAAAAGAAACAATGTTAGTAGGTAGGGGGAAAAAATGCACTAATGTCCACTGATTGGATAATTGACACCTCTTTTGAATGAACTGGGGCAAGATGATTCACAGTGTGATGATTTTATTAGATCAGGGATATTGCTAATTAAGTAAGTAGCCATTGCAGCCAAGTGCTTCATCTTCCGACCATTTTTCTCTTTACTGTTCTCTGGAATCCTGTGTCTCTCATTACATTGTTGGATGCAGATTTTGTTATAGTTATCC
The DNA here is from genome assembly GCA_013400535.1 of Scopus umbretta. NCBI lineage: Eukaryota > Metazoa > Chordata > Aves > Pelecaniformes > Scopidae > Scopus > Scopus umbretta. The sequence continues at coordinate 5,956 of VZTL01070803.1, forward strand.
ATGCCTTTTCTACCTTTAAATTAATCTAACATAATATGCTGCATGTGAACCATCTGCCAAGACATTCTGGGAAATGTGCTAGTGCTGTGTATATCTGGCCTCTTACTAAGCAGCTGAGAGCTTTATCTCAGTGCTCTGCAATTGACACTGTCACTTCTTCATTTCCATGTGGTGTTTCAATAGTTGCTTTTAACCAGTGAAACTGAAATAGGCCTCTTTTACCTGATTAACTTAAGAACCTGTCTCTGTTGTGGAATGCTATCTCTAGAAAAGATGAAAGCTAAAATACCTAAGTCTCTGATAATCACCATCAAAATTTGACATCTGCTAAGCTTGACTTGACCAGTCTCAGCAACTTTTAATGTCAAGATACAGAAGTTGCAAGAAATACTGAACTGGAAAAAAAAGACGAGGAAAAAAAAAAAAAAAAAAAAAGGAAGAGGAAAATCTTTATTATAATGCATTATTTTTACCCTTAGATAACTTTTATCATTATAGGGAGCCAACAGTGCTATTGAAGAAGTTTTGCCAGTTTATCTGATTAAAAAAGTACTAAGAAGTACTTATTATCAGTCTTTTATCACAGTTCTTTGTGAGACTGAGCAAAACTGTGTAAAACTGTCTTCCCCATCACCTGGCTGGGAATCACTTGAATTGGTTGTAGGTTCCTTCTGTAAGAAAACAAAATGCTGGAATTAGACTGGCAGAGTGCTCAGTTCAAGCCTCACAAGCCTTGAACTTCTTCAGAGAGGAAGAATTTGCTTCAGATGACTCCAGCACTTGCAAAATGAATAAGAGGAGCAGAAGAAAGATTTCCTACAAGTCTTGAGAAGTACTGTGGGTAGGTGTTGTGGTATAACCCCAGCTGGCAAATAAGCACCACACAGCTTAAAGGTAACTTGCCAACAGGAAGAGAAATGTTTGCTGTTAAAAATAAGCACATCTAAACAGACAGAACAGAAATAATATCACATGAGCCCGAGGGCTATCATACAGTTTGTACACAAAATTAGGAATGAACTGGAAGCTAAATTTCATGAGTGAAGAACAGGCCAATTCTAGTTAAAGATATTGTGAAAAGAAAAATTAGATTGTTGAGGATGATGTATGGCATTTGGAGTAGGTATAGGAAGGGATAATAAAGAGTGGAAGGTGAAAATACCAGAGGTCTTATTGAGAATATCAGGATAGAAATTAGCAAGTAGTTAGGGTCAAGCCAGGGTGCTTCTCCCAGGTGCTTCGAACATTGTAAATAATTTTCATTTAAAAAATTATTTTATTTTATTTTATTTTATTTTATTTTATTTTATTTTATTTTATGTTATGAGNTTTATTTTATTTTATTTTATTTTATTTTATTTTATGAGTTTGTCTTAAAATTCTGTCTGGAGTTTATTTTTTTTGTCCCAAATGATTGTTGATCATTACATATGAGCAATAAAAAATGTGACTGTGTGGGCTGGCTATAATGAAGCTGGGATTTTGTGTTCATTCATCACAAGATGTAACTCTTAAGTGCATCTGTTATCTATTTCAAGATCTTTTTTTCTTATGGGTAGCTTTATGGATAATTGAGCTAATGAGGATCTTTGTAGGAAATCATCAGGAAAGAAGGTACAGAGAGGCTTCAACATGGTGTCTCTGTGGTGGGCTCAGTCATGACAAAAGAATTACAGAAAAATATGGTTTACCTCATACAGATTTAGTCACACATACAGTGACTAGCATACAGTTTCAGATGGTTGTCAGTGCCCTCGCTGTTAATGTTGCTTTGAAATTAATCTGTTATCTTATACACCTGTCTGATGATGTAGAGAACTGGCACATGAAGGTGCTTATGCCTCTCCAATTAATATAGAGAACCTAAATAGTAGCTTAGATGAGACAATTCCAAATGTCTGACAACATAAATCTCACCTTAGGAATACAACAAAAATACCTCTGCTTAGATTAAAGTCTCTGAGAAGCCCTCCAAGGAGAGAGAAACATACAGGTCCTGCAAACAGCTAGTGGAAGTTGGGTACAGACCTCAGCAGGTACCTGTAAAAACTCCAGTCTCGGGTGTTAGGCTGTCCCTCTTCCCTAGAAAAGGAGGCATATGGTAACAAAAGCCTGTGTGCAAAAAAGCCTGACCTCATCTAAAGCTCTCTGTTCATGTGTTGCTTGTGTATAACTACTGTGAACTTCAGAACCAGCATAAGCAGTGAGCTGCTCACACAAGAGGAGGGAATAGAGGTAAGCATAAGCTGAAACATGGTTACATGCGTGAATTATGTAGAGTATAGGGACTTGTATTCATATTCTCTGTTCAAACAGCAGAAGCTGTTTAAGGAAATACCTTCTCAGCTGTTTGCTCACTGGAGGTTACTGTTGCTGTAACTGTGCTGGTAGAAAGGAACATGTATGCATCAGCAGCTCCCATTCACAGACCTGTATCTTCATGCAAAACCACTTTTATTGCTGGCATCAGCTAAGATGCTGGACCTGATGTTCCCATTAGGGAGATGTGGGCATGAACTGAATTATTCTGATTTTGTCATGAGGAGGCAGAAGGAAATGGTGGGCAGTGGAAGGCTGTAAATTAATAGCCCAACATCCACCAGAGATACTTTGTCAAAGCCCTAAATCAGAGCAGAATTTGATTGTTCATCTCCTCCAAAAGCCTCTATCATTCATTTGCAAGTGCTGTAATCAGAGGTTTGCTTATGGTAGGGGATATGCTTCCTGCTAGAGCAAGCTGTTGACAACAACAGAGGTCTAAGGGCATGAACAAAGATTAAATACCTGACTCTTATTGACTTTTAGTGTAACCTAGTGCAGAGTGTAACCAAGTGTTGCACTCTGCACCTTTCAAATGTTTCCCTGTGGACCTCAATGCACTGTTTTTCAATACATTTCTGAGACCTGCTTAGTCTTCTCCTAGAAATTGCTGTGTTATTTTTGCGTATTCAGATCTCTGTATCTGTATCATTCCAGTTTGGAGAGGCCAACTGTTCCCTCTGTTTTCATATGAAGACAGAATGAATCAGTGTTACTTCCACCCGTATTGCTGTTCCCCCAAATGCTTTCACAGATGTACTAGGAACATGGAGTTCTGCGGTCTATAACAGTAATACCCCAGACTGGGCTGCTTTCAAAAACCACCCTGTAGAAACCGTGCAATTATAAGTAACTCAAGGCTGGTAGGAGCTATCATATGTTGCATGAGGAAAGATCCCATGAGGGTGCTCAGGTGATAGCAAGTCTCTAACGGGAAAAAAAAATTAACAGAGGCAAATAGGTTTCCAGCAATCTGATTTGCATCCTTAGGGGATGAAAGTTACTGTGTCTCCAACACTGGCCAGCCCAGTACTTACTGAATGACTATGAGGAAACTACTGATTGGCATATCATCTCTTTTCAAATTGTTGTGTACATTTTAGCTTGCTGTCAGGAAGGCTGGTACCACTCCATATATTCCTTTGTCCTCAGAAATATGCTAGAAATCTAGCATATACTCCTAAGTATAAGGAGACTGCTGATTTTATATCCAGCCTGCTGTGAGAATGAGTTCACATCACAGCATCACTGCACATCTCTTGTACTAGCTCAGCACAGGTATCAGTGTGAGCTTAGAATCAAACAGCTAATTAAATCTACATTCCTGATGAGGGAAAAGATGAAGGAAGTACTGAAGACAACAAAATACAGTGGCATGGTGATGAAGACAGGAGGGAGAGAAAGGTCTTCAGCTGGTAGACCTTTCACTTCTGCAAGCCTGGGCATGTGTTTCTTGATACTCCAATAGCAATAACATCAATAACAGTTAAGAATGATGTGAAGAATAACAGTTAAAAATAAAATGAAGGCCATGTAACCCTTCGCTATCTGTGAGACACTTCGGCTCCACCAGCTGTGCTGGCTTGCTTCCTACATCTGGGCTCCAAAATGGGTAACAAGAAAACTCTGAGAGAACTATTTTAAGAACTCTGGCACCAAGCAGAGAGTGGGGAAAGGAGAAAAAAAAAAGGAAAAGAAAAAAAATCCTAACCCTCCACTGCTTTACTGAAATCAGTCTGTTGAAAGCATTTCTGTTTGGCTGCCACAGTTCGCCAAGCAGCCTAATGTCCCAGCTATTAGTACCCAGCAGAGAGCATGTTTGCAGCTATTCAGCAAAACTATCACATGTTCTTAGCCAAGGAAAGAGGGATCAGCTGCTGAACACTGAAGCTGATGAAGAGCAGAGCTGTTAAAGCCAACAATAAAAAAAACAACCAAAAAACCAAACAACCAACAAACCAACACAACCCAGAATGGAGACTGATTTGTATTATTATTTTTTTGACCTAATGGATGACATTTATAACTGGAAAGTATGAGTCAGAGTGTCCTGTGCCAGCATGGGGTCTTTATGATGTTTTCATCTTGCTTGTTCTTCTTCCTTGGCCAGGATCATTCTGTCTTGTTGATTCATTAAGTTTTAGGTTCCATGCAGTGCTTAGGAGATGGGCACACATGTATGTTTGTGTATGCATGTAAGTAGTGACCATAGCTCAGTGAACTGGAAGTAAAGAGCTAAACTACTCAACTCAGAAAATTTTTAGGGAGTAATGAGACTACTTTACAGTGCTGGGACCTCTTAGATAAATTATTGCCGCCAAAGTGTTATTGCTGCCAAATGTGGCAGTGACGTGAGTGTGGGAGGCAACCACCCACTTGCTAGTGAGGACAAAATGGACACAGCTCCATCTCTGCAACCACTAATCTCATCCAAAAAGCTTTAAAAACAGAGAACTGTTTGTCCCTTTGTAACACATGAGTAAATAGAATCCATTTGCCACAAAGGTTCTCTGTAATACTGTGTCTCTAGCATGTAACAGAGAAACAAAATTATACTACTTGTTGTGATGATATTAGAGTCTGGTTACCTCAGAAACAACACGCCAGATTCCAGATTCTTGTTCCCGAAAGTTCTCTTTACATTGCAAGATCTGCCCTGCAGCATTTCCCAGGAAGAATACAGTGAGGAACCCCTGGTAGAGGAGAGTCCTGTCCTGACATACAGCCAGCATTGTTTTATGGCAGCTTCTCCTATGCTGCAGCACCCTGTCGCGGGATTCACATTGGGACAAACAAACTCCCGCCAGCAGAGTAATCTCCAAGACCCACGCAAGGCAACGTCACATAGCCACGGCTGCCTGGGCTTGTGTGGCGGCTTTCCGAGGACACGGGGAAGTGTGAGGTGCCCGCAGAGCCTTTGCCTCCCTTTTCCCACAGCTGATATGGGTCACGCTTAGTGCAGCTGAAAATTGAGCCCTCAGGCGGGGAGCTATAATGAATTCACTAGATTAGGCAATGAAAGCCAGTGTGAACAAAACAAGCAGCTGGCTCAAGAATACTTTGCGCTAGCGTAAAAATGCTACGGGGGGGGGGGG
>VZTL01070838.1:0-14996 GCA_013400535.1 Scopus umbretta
TGGAGATCCTCCTTGGCTCCCTTGGCTTCAGTTTCTGTCTTCTGGCAACAAACCACTAGGATTATGTGTCTCCTTGGCCACCTGCTTCTTAGAAAACTCATCCTAACATTTATCATCTCTGCAACACATATAATACTATTGCGTTTATGGATTTACCCTTTCTGATCCCACCAAGGCCATTGCGATACTATCTTTGTCGTTCTAATCCCTTTTATAATCCAGTGAGAAAGAATTTGGCTGTGGGCTCTCATGCTTCTCTCTGCTTTGGAAGACCAAATCTATCCTCCAGAAAGTCACGTCAAACTATTTGTTTGTGGTGAGCTAGAAGAAGGGGATGACGGACATTGTCAGGGCTTGTGACAAGACTGACAACCTTTTAGAATCTCATAAAATAGCTCTCCTTATGTGAGGAATGTTTTGAGTTCACCTCCAACGACTCTTAGAGATGCCCTGGTGGGAATTTCTTTGCTAGAATAGCTTAGCAGATCCAAGCAAGTGTGTTGGTACTTATAATTTATAGGATAAATATGAAGATGCACAAGCATGATTTATTGATAGAGCATAAGCTATATATAGTGCCTTTAACTGTATTATTAAAACTGCAAGTAAATAATTAATGGAATGAAGAAAAGATACATACAACTCTAGCAGTTTTGATGGGAAGCATTCCTGTCCTGCAATAATTAAAATTTGAATATATTCTGAGTATATTTTTATATCTTTCTGACAAAAAAGATTATTTTTCCGCTTCACGTGCATGCTAAGAGACACTGCATGTGGCCACAGAAACTGTGCAACCAGTCTGAGAGACGAAAAATCAGGGAGGAAAAAAACCATCAGGGAGGAAAAATGCTTATGGCTGTCAGGCTTGAATGCCACCTCACGCTCGGGCTAGAATTACCGTCTGTGGGTATTGACCAGTTCTGTCTGGTTGACCCTCAGATTAGTTTCAAATTAGATGTAACTCAAATAACATGTGTTAGCTTTTCTAAGTTCAATGCTGACCATTCACATGAGAAGTACTACAGAAAGGTACAGGCTTAATTCGGCAGAAAGCAAGAGACAAAGTTAACATTTTTTATGATTAGAATCAGAGGACTACTCAAGCAAAGCAAAATTCAGCTAGCAATTGATTATGTCTCCATAGGCACCTGCCCTGGGTTTAAGAGGAAAAGATGATGGGCGGACCACCCTGAAGAACCATAACTCAAACACGCCCTTTCACGATTCAGGCCATCTAGTTTACTGGATTGATTCAATTAAAGACACACAGGGTCAAATATCCTATAAGACCTTTAGGGTATCTTTTTTCACTGGTTGAACAGTTATTCATTCACATCATTTCCATACTAACAACATTAGTAAGGTCAAAGTGACCTTACAACTACTTACTAAATTCCCTGGAGTCAGAACAGCTCAACCTCGTAAGCGGTTGTCTGACAGTCTAAACAGTCCCAACACTTAACCTAAACACATTCCAACGCAAACGGTGCTGAGGCCTCCCTGCCTTACTGTCTGGGTAGAAGAACCCAAACGTCTTCATCAGGGTCCACGGAAAATCATTCCTAAGTTCAGCACCAGCAAACCCTTGGAGTGTAAGAGGTCTTCTACTCATATCAGTGGACCTGCCAAACCCTTTTTGTAAAATCAATGGTGCATTCTTGTCCGGTCTGAAGATGAAAGGTGCAATAAACTAGAATCCTAGTTCCACCTTTTGCCTCAAACAGAGGCATAATCCATTGATTACAACAGATTTTGGAGCAGTGCTACACGATCAGGAGTCCCAGAGCCACCAGCAATGTTGAGTGGTTCCACAGAGGAAGGAGCAGAAACTGTTGCTGTTGAGGTTTAACTGCAAGAAACTTGAATGATTATTTCAAAGTGTTTCTTGTATCCCAAACCAGCACAAACTGGGAATGACAAAATTAAGTGGCAGGTGGTGGTGGTAGGGTAACAGTTGATTTCAGCAAAATGGAGAATTGGACATCACATTTCTCAGCAGTCACTGCTATTCCTGAACTAGGTTTGACATTAATTTGATTCCAGTTCCTTCAGGGAGTGCAAAGCAGAGCTCCACCAGCTGATGAACTGCAGCCTGGCAGGGCAGCATCAGGGGAACACTCCATACACTCTTGAAGGTCTCTTCTGAGAATCTCCAAATGTAATTAAGTGCAGCTCTATTTATTCCTCCTGCTAGGGGTACCTATAAGCACTAGATGCAATAGTAGTAGCTGCTCAAATACCTGTGCCACAATCAGGTGGTAGAAAAATGTCTACTCATAAGGTTAGAATCAGGGCCACTCTTGGCTATTTAGTCAGTTGGTTTAATGGGACATCTTCCATTGATTTTCGTGGTTCCTACTTCAAGAAGTACTTAGTGACTTAAAATAGCGCAGTTGTCATCTTCATGGTCTCAGGAACACGGTTGCTCATCAGAAGATGCACAGCTGAGAGAGGCAATTTCTGCCCAGCATTTTCACTGAGAATTTCCATTTTGTATGAGTTCATCACAGCCCTATTTCCCTGACACCGTGGTTAAGACTGGCTGGCTGTTGACAAGATGGTTTATGTTAATTTGTATAGATTTAAGTGCTTTCAATGCTCGTAACAAATAAAATTTGTTTCTGGCTGTTATTCTGCACTAGCATCATAGCTTTCTGAAGTGATAAAAAGAACAGTGAGATTCAGTAGATCAGACTGTGCAGGGCACCTGTGGCGAGTCCTTCCCAAACAGCCAGCCCACCTGGTTCAGTTCAAGCTCTTTTATCTCTGTATGTACTCATGCCCACAGAATTCATCTCCCAGGTAAAAGGGCTGAAAGGCAACCAAGCACTAAAACTTATGACCAATATTAAAATCAATGCTTCTGCAAGTTATGACAGCTTTCCAGCACTTTTTAATAAAGCTTGGCATATATAATAAATGAAAATCAGACACCATTAATAAATTACAGCTATGTTTATACAGCTTTATGCATCTGCTCTCCTGAAATAACGCCAGTCTCGGGCACATCAAGACCCTCTAATAATGAAAAGGCGGAGATCATACATTTACATAAACGCATTTGTGTATGTGCAGGCACACGGCATTGGATGCAGGTGCCCTACATTTAGATCCAGCGAAAACGCCTGGGAGAACCTGCACTTGGACTGCACGAGCCACGAGAGAACTCAGAGAGGTAGCTCAGCGGCGAGACTGCCTTTCCCGAGCACCCCGCCATCATCATCAGCAGCAGGCAGCCTCCCCACACCTTTCCGCCGGCGAGCCAACACGGGACCGTGCCTGCTGTACCGCTCCACGCCCCCACTCCGCGGGCGAACCGCCGGGGAACACCGTTTAAATCCCTGAGGGGAAGGAAAATGGCGCCGCTCCACCCCCGCCGGCGGAGAGATGGTGGCGAGCGCGGGCGGAAGTGACGCCTCGCCGGGCGGAAGTAGCTGCTGCGGAGCAGGGCGGAAGTGCTGGCGGTGAGCGGTGCGGGGCGGGTGCAGGTGAGCGGCGGTCCGAGCTGTGGGAGCAGCGGGGCCTGTCCCCCGGGGCGGCGGGGCCGGGCCGGGCCGGGCCGGGCTGGGCCTCGCCTCGCCTCGCCTCGGGCAGCCAGCGGGACCCTGGGGCTTCGGCTTTACTACAGCGTAAAGAGGAGCGCAGCTACAGGCGCCGTGCGGCCGCCGGGGCAGCGGCCGTGCCCCCGGGCCCTCTCTGCTGCGGCCGGGTCCCTCCCCCGAGCAGTTCCCTGTCAGGGAGAGGCCTCGCCAGGCCTCCGGGCCTAGCCTACGTCTGCGTCTTTAAGACTTTCATTCAGACTTGTTTAGGGAAGGCCCATGAGGGCTGTGAATGCGGCGGGAGCACCGGGACGCATCAGCTCCTTACTTTGTTAATAGCAGGTTGTTGCTTTTAATTTGATTTTGTGCCGTGACGGTACCTCTTTATTGCAGAGACTCTTCAGGCAAGCTGGGAACAGCAGCGTTTCTGGAGGCAAGGTGCTGTATGCGTGCACACAGTATGTGCCTGACAGGCAAAGTAATGGTCACTGTGTCTTACGTGACCAGCGTGAGATGTGGAGCCTCTTTGAGGAGACGTTCTTGCAGCTTTTGACTGGGACTTTCCTTCTGTGAGGAGGCTCTTTATAGGTATCTACCTTGTCTATAACAGATAAAAGTTGCTGCCTGTCTTGTCAAGCCAAGATATCTTAGACTGTTGGTCATTACAGTATTGTGTGCAGAAGGCACTTCTGTGACAGAGCAGAGCATGCACATCGCAGCCAAGAATCCTGAGTGAAGCTTTCATTGCCCACTCGCCTAGAGCGGAGAAATTGTACCTTGCCATTGACTGCTGAGCTGCCTTGGAGAGTCTGAGATGTGACTCTTTGCTTCTCCTTTTAATTCCTTGCCTTAACCAACAAGGTCTGAAGAAATACATTAATTTGAGGCACTGATAGTGACAGCAGGACCTTGTATTCTTCTTTAAGAATCTGGTAACTTTACCCAAATCTGGTAACTTTAGCAAAAGAACACAAAGTTGTAGACTTGAGGATGGGGGAAAAAATGACAGGGTTCAGAAATCAGTAGGAGTCAGAGATGATTCTTTGCTTTTACATGTACTTGCTACCTTTTCTCTTTTAACTGTGTTTAGTCCATGGCTGCTGTTGTGATGTGTCTTCTTTGGGCTGTAGGGCTCTGCTGCTTTAGAAGAAAAATGCAGATGTAAATGCAGATGAGCTAGAATAAAATAAAGATCATAACAGTATTGGATTATATCAAGTAACTACATTTTTTTTGTAGCCTGATGGCACCTGTAAAATCCTTGGACAAGAGTGGAGTGGTACGTTGCTCAAACAAATGCTGTGCCTGATTCTTATGTTGTTTTATGTCTGCTGAGGGTAGTGGCAGAGGTTGGTAATATATGCCTCCGAAGCTTAAATGCTGCTTCTGGAAAGCATTGGAAGAGTATTATAGAACTCAGTTTGTTTTTAAACTAAATGCCATTCTCTGTGATACACTGGTGCTGCATTAATTGGGGATTAGGATCCCTTACTGTCCTAACTGGTCTTTCTTCTCAAGTTTACACTTGAGCTGAAGTTGGTTAATCCAAAAGTGTATCTTGGCACTTGAAGCAGTCTGTGGCTTTACTGTCTTCTTTTAGTCTGACTTAGGCTGCTGGTCCCAGCTGCATCTGCAAAACTTCCCGAGCATGGATGGGCTTTTCAAACAGTATCGTTGGAAAGTCCAGAGCGTGACCCTATTTAAACTATTTATTGGCACTTTTAGTGCAGATGGGGGATACAGCAGCAGATGATAGAGCATTCACATAATAGTCACTATGTTCTGGTGTGTATAGTGCTCATGGCCCTTTGACACCGTTTCTGATCCCTTACATGTGTTCCTAGGACAATATTCTCAGCAAGTTGTGTATGTTGGCTAGATGGTGGTCCCTTTAGGCAGACAGTCTGTGTGTGGTTAGCTTTTAAGAAGCCAGTTGCAGGACTGGAGGTAACCAGACCATAGGATGCTGGGGTTAGTGCTGATCATCAGTAGTGTGTTATTTTTCTTGCATGTTTTCTCTGAGCACTGGTGGATAAGAATTACTCCTTATGATGGCCAGGTGAATGTTGCTAATGTGCTTAGATGGCTTCCAGGAGGCATGGAAAAAGGCACCATTAGAAAGCAAACTATTTTCACTACATTCTGTCTGCAAGTGCCATATATATAAGCTCATTCCACCTCATTTCCTCTAGCTTTGAGGAAATGGTTCCTGGAATAATATTTAACCTCTTTAGACAATGGCTGCAGAGTTGGCTGCTTGTGTCTGACAATTCCTTAGACAAATGAATGCAGCTTCAAGGCCCACTATATTTCTGATTAACATTTTTAATACGCAGAGACTCAGACAAGTGTACGTACAGCTCTGTGTAGAAGAGGCTTACTGCAGAAAGATTAGCAGCACACTTTGCTTATAACTGGGTGTTTTGTGTCTATTAGTCCTAGCATCATCCTCATTTGGGCTTTGAAGCCTGTGATGATAGGGCATGAAACCGTTGGCTTCTGTTGCGTGTGGTGCTACTTATGCATATCAAAAAGGGACCTATCAACTGAACTATGACTACTAGAGCTCCTGTTGTGGCAGAAAGCTCCATAAATAAACAGCAAGTAGGTGTGTGCCTATGCTAGGAGTGCACAAAAAAGGAGCTGTCTGCAGAAGTTCCAATTTTTGCTGTGTATTTGCAAGGGAACTGGGCTGCAAGGGAGTGTTTCTGCATTCTCAGCATCAGTCAGAACTGCAATGACATCCCAGGTGTTTTTGTGTTAAGTCCTCCGACAGCGGCAAGGCAGTGTAGCAGGGTGCTCCCTTCCCTTCCTGCCCTGAAGTAGCCTTTGCTAGTGGCCATGTTCCACAGATGTCCTTGACAGCATTGGCAGAGAAGTCAGGCATTTTCCCTGTGTGCTGGGAGAGGGTTTTACGGTTCAGAGTGTACAGGGAAGTTCCTCTTGGTGCTGCTTGTGACATATGTAGGCTTGGTTTAAATGGAAGTTTGTTGTTCTGGGACTCTTGAGCTGACAGCTTTCATTAAGGTTGGTGTTTTGAGATATCTGTAATCGAGCGACTAACTCATGATGCTGGCATGGGATGAAGAGATCTGGTTCCTCAGTCATGAAGTGGTGAAGTGAATAGAGTCCCTGGAAACCTTGAAACCTCTGAAAATCCACTTTGTTTTGGTACACAAAACTCTTCAGTCTGAATGCTTTTAGTCCAGCTTTTGCACAAAGTGAGGGGCAGGAAAAAGAATTTCAGTGAGTCTTACATGGTTGGTGATACTACACTAAGGCCTTGGTTTTAAAAAAAAAAAAAAAAAAAACCAAAAACCAACCACCAAGTGTAAAACTCCCTGGACCTCTTCATGCTCTTGGAACCAGCAGCATCACATCTAACCAACCTTGGGCAAGAATGAAATCCCTGAAAAGGGTATGAATATTCCAAATGTAGATCATAAATACTGCATGAGGTAATTCTCATTCTGTTAGCATCCTTCCCACAAGGTATCTCCCCATATATTTTACAATACAGTATGACAATAGCATAAGACAAAACATTGGCTTCAGGGCAGTGGCTGTGCCTGCACAATTACTGAACTTTGCTTTGGTCTAAGATTAAGACAGAGATACACTTCCAAGCTTTGCATTTTCTCATGCATACAGCCTATCCATGTGGCACATAATTGTAGTTTTAAAAATCCATATCTGCTTTCCTTTCCAACTTCACAATAAATCATCATTGACTTTTAAAAGTGGAAGGGATCAAATATGTACAAAATATTTCAACATACCAAGTGTGGGAGGGTGTAAAGTCTGTAGCATTAGTGCTGATCAGTGATTCAATTAGTGTGAAATGTGTTTGCAAACACTTTATTTGCTGCCTGTGAGAAATGGATTGACAGTCCCAGGCTCTGGGCAGAAGAGGTGAGGAGTAATACTCATAAATATTTTCATGCTCAGTAGATGGGAGGTGGAATATTAGGTGCCTTCCTAACAAGTTCTCATATGCACAGAGGTAAAAGTCTTTATAAATACCACCCTTGGCTTTCAACCCAAAGCTGGCCTGGGCAGTGAATGAAAATGTGTGGAAATAGCAAGGCTTCTGCCAATAAGAGGGCAGTGAAAGAGTCAGGGAGAACTAAAGCAGGATGACTAGGTAAAGAAGTAAAACTTTTTTCACTTGAGTGATTTGAGTGAGAAGAAGAGCAAACGGAGTCAGTGAGAGTGAATACATTGTCCAAATCTACATAGACAGGCTCTTGCATCCTGACAGGGATGCTAATCCTAAGGTCCTGGGAAGACTGTTTGCTGGAGGGGGGAGGTTTGCATGATACTGTGCCTCATGTTCTTGGTTGGTGTTGATACCAGAGTTAAGTTATCTTGGACCAGGTGCTTCTGTGGCTTTGCAAATCCAAGGCCGTGTTGTTGGCATTCTGGCAGTGATACACTTGTTGGCTTTTTTTTTTTTTTTTCCTGGATGGATGCCATTCTGCTCCCAGCTGGCTGGTAGACCAGGTGTTGGCTTGTCTTGCTGCATGTTGTTCGGCAATGAAGAACAAGTTAAACAGTTTGTTTGGGACTCTGGTACAACTAATTGTGTCCTGAGGTTATCCTGAAGTAGGGCAGCTGCAGTATGTACAGGAACAGCAGCATGGGACAAAAATGAATAGTCTTTCTTCGCTGTCCCCATCCTCTCCCCAGGAAATCCAGTTCTGTAATCAGTTTTCCATGTCTTCAATAGGTTCCATGTGAACAGCGTGCAAGGCCAGGCTGCAAGAGCAAGAAGGCAGGATGTTGTCAAGACCAAAGCCTGGGGAGTCCGAGGCAGACCTGCTGCACTTCCAAAACCAGTTCCTGGCAGCCAGAGCTTCACCTGCAGTGAAGATTGTAAAGAAAGCAGACAAGAGGAAGGGGGAGGAAGGGAGCACAGATGCTGAGAGACTCCCACTGCAGGACCGCAAGGATGTAGTCATGTTGGATGGTAATTTCCCTTGTGGAGTTCTTTGAATTACTAGGTTTCTCTGTCTCTTTCAGTGTTCCTCAGTGCTTGCCCTTTCACTTCCTTCTCAACCCACTGTTGCTTTTGCCCTGCATGTGTGCCCTACTTGCGGTATTGTTGTTTGCAGCCTTGTTGAAAAATGCACTTGTCTGATGTTACTAGCATCCTGTAGAACCACCTTTCCAACGCATTGCCTTTGACTACATTTATCAGCTGTCTGTGGTACCTTGCCAGCCTCAATGCAAGAGGCGTTTTCTGTGATTTGTACCTATTGGACACTCAGTGCTTATTTTGCCATCTATCCAGACCGTGCTCTCAGTGTCTTTGAGAGAGTTCTACTAACAGCTCCAGCTTTCAGGCAGCAGATCTGGATTGATCAGCCTCCTTCCTGTGGCTTTGCTTTCCTCTATCAGTAGTAACTGTAACACTTCTGTCATATGCTTAATAATCTCAGAAGCTCACGGTGCTTTCTTAAAAGCAACAATTTAAATCTTGCAGTGCTTTGTTCCAGATAAGAAAAATACGATCCCAGTTTATAGAGAGTGAAAAGGTGGCCTTGTCTTGCTCACGATCATACAAATCGCTCTCTGTTAGAGCTGGCAGTGGAAATGTGCTTTTCTGTGCCTGAACACAACCTGTGAGGATACTATTTGTTTCCATACAATCTTGCTTCTTCCCTTAATACTTGCAGTCAGGTCTCTACCCTTTCCTGCATATGTAGCTCTTTAAAAAGACCTTGGTGCCAATACATAAATAATAACATTCTTGAGCATGCTTCTCTCCCCTACCCAGTGCAAGTCAGAGACAGAGGACTCTTAATTGTCTTGTTGCTTCCTCATTTTCTTTGTTTCTCATCAAAGCAATAATAGGTGCTATTAGGGAGCCTTTGGTCTAGTACCTATTGCGCAGTAGTTAAATTTTAGTAACTTGACTGCTTTTTTTTTCTTATTATTTCTCCTCCTCAGATTTTCCTGATACTCTCCCAGCTCTAACTCCAGCTCCTCCAAAAAAGTCCAAGACCAAAACTGCCTGTGTCCACTTCGAGGATGAAGATCCGGAGGAAAGACTGGAGAGTCATGATCAACACATTACAGCAGTCTTCAGCAAAATTATTGTATGTCTGGTTTTTATGTGCTGGTCTATTGTGGTTTTGAGTGCTGTGAACTAAGCAGTAGACAGGAATGAAGGGTTCTGTTCTGCTTTTTATTTCTACAGTGTAGTGAAGCAGTTGTAGCACTGTAGACCAGTGTCCTGGAGCACCTTGAAAGAAAAAGCTTTTTAGGTATATTTTTGCTGTCAGTTAAGTATGAATTTGAATCTGCTTTCTAGTCCAGACTGCCTAAGGTCACACTCCTTGCACACAGGAATGTGCTCTAGTGTGGATTTGGGTGAGTTTCTAGACTTTAAGGGAGATGTTCTCATGGCTCTGCACTGGCCCAGGTTTTCTTTTATCTGATTCTTTGAGTGGTGTGTGGAGTTTGGCAGCCCCAGCCTTTTGGAAAATAGCCTCCCTTTGGCTCTAAATAAGCACAAAGTACTCTGAGACTGACAGTGATGTAGCAGAAAGCTTGTGAGCTGCAGAGCTGAGAGGTTTTGAGTCCAGTCTTAGCTAAATGGTACAAACATGCCTGGCTGTTGCAGTGGTTTCTATAGGGTTTGAATTTTTTGCTGCAGGAACGAGACACAAGTTCAGTAGCAGTGACCATGCCAGTACCCACAGGAGACCCATTTCCAAGGACATTTCACCGCTCTGAGATAAAAAGTGAGGTAAGATTGGGAGCAGCTGTTTTATGCTACCTTCATTAGCTGTTAAAACTTCCCCACAACAAAGTCTAGTGCTTGGTGGGTGGTAGGGCTCAGAATAAGTAGCTTGGCATGCTGGAGATTAGGAGCTGGCTAAACATATCTCTGGTATTACCACCTCAGTGTAGGAGAGAGTTCTCCTACAAAGCTGCCATCAAGTAGGTGATCCATACCCTGCAGTTAAATAACATTGGAATCCCTTTAGTTTAGGAAAAAAGGTGATCCCCTTCTTTAGTGACGTGGATCAAATCTCCACTATTGTAATAGAATTGATCTTCTTGTTTTTCTCTGAGGAACAATCTCTGTTAATTTGTCCACCAGGTTTGATTAAGTCTGTACTTACTGAAGTTGCACGTGATTTCTCCTGGCATGACATTTGAGTATGGTTGCACAGATTATCTTTTGCAGTTTTTTGGATTTTGACAATTTTTTTTTTTGAGGCTGTAAAACTGGAAGCCATGGCTGCTATCAGCAATTGTTGCTGTAGTAGCAAGAGCTGCTAGCTGAGTGGGAGTCAGGTGCTGGGAATGGGTATGTGATTGATAGCTGTGGTTGCTTTGAAGAGGTAGCTTATTTTGAAGGACAGCTTTTTTGAAAGGAGAGAGTAATCCTTTTTGAACTACCAGTTCTGTTTACCTGATGCAGGAGTGCACAAAGCAGCTACCAAATGCTCAGACTGCCTTTTAAACTTCTTCTCTGGACTGGGGACATGCAAAGTTTTTTTTTTGCTTAGTCTGCTTTGAATTTCCTGTACATCCTGTGCAGAGCCATGCCCTTCCATCACCTAGGCAAGCAGTGCAGTAATTTAGTCAGGATTATTTTAGCACCACTTGCCCACTTCTTACTGTGTAAATCTCTTCACCCTGATGCTCTCTAATCACCTTATAAGAAGCCTGTTCCAACCATGTGGTGGGCACAGTGCAGTTCAGCCCCATTTATCCTCAGAAATGCAAAGTATTCAGCTATGCAGTTTCCAAACAGCAGGAAAGCTGGAACTGTTGTGTTTGGTGATGTTTTAGGTGCACTTGCCTGGCTTGAATTAACTTATAATTAATCATCTTCCTTCTCTACATAGCAAAAACATTCATATTTTTGTGCCTCTCTCCTAGCATTAAACTGTGTGTTAAAAAAAGAATAGCACGTGCACAGAAAAGGGCAGGTGGCTGCCAGCAGCTTCTCTGTGTAATGTCCCAGAGTCTGATCTGAGCGTGTCTTTAGGATCAGATCTATACATTTGTTAGTAGGAGGTGTGCGGGGGAGTCTGGAGAGGAAAGCGGTGACACATGGCTTCCCTGTTTGCAGGTGAAGGTGGGATCTGGAAGAAAAAGCATCTTTGCGCAGAAGATGGCAGCGAGAAGAGCTGCTGAAAAGGCAGCAACAGCTCCCTCTGCTGCTGAGTGCGTGCAAATAAGATCAGCTGCTCCGGATGCACTGGATCCCGCAGGATCAGCAGGAGAGGCACCTCTCCCCAGCATCGGGGATGGTAAGTGGAGAAGGTTCTGCTTAGCCAGCCTACCATATGTACAGTATTTACATAGCCTTAGTAACCATAACATCAGTGCACCTTATTTTTAAGTTAGGGTAGCACTGTTGTCCTCAGTTTAGGAATGTCGGGGTCATTTGGAATGTCTGTGGCGAGACAAGGATTTGAAATGGTCTGAGACCCAAATTAACATTCTAAAAATTGGGTTACCTTTCTCACCGATTTCCTTTTTGCTTCACATGGCGCCAAATAGATGTATTTTTCAAGGTTCTTGTCCCCTTTTTCCTCTCTGTTATATGTAAAGTTTTTCGTGTTTCATCGTTGATTTCCACAATTTTAGGAAGAGGGTTCTTGTGTCCGATGAAGGTGTTTGAGACCACTGTGATGTGGGTTCTCACTCCTACCTAGAAGCTGAAAGTTCAATCTTCCATTACCAGATCCGCTGACATGAGACTGTGGCTTTGTTCCATAAGGAATGCTGTGAGGCAGTGCTGGTGAGTCAGTGCCACCTCCAGCAGTTACTTGTCTGACAGCAATGTGACAAGTTAAAATGAAACCAATTCAACTGCTACCAGCATCTTCAGGCTTTTTTTTTGTTTGGTTTTTGTTTTGGGCAGTCCTGTTTGCTTAGGACCACCATGTATCCGGGTTTTTCCCTGATACCCTCTTTCACATTGAAATAGAAGCCCGGTGTCATTTGAGGGTCATTGCCATTTGGCTAAGGTTTCTGTCTGCCCTGACCGCTGTGAGTGAATTGGTAAGAGAACCCTCACACATGTGCACAAATCCACCATCCAGGCCAGTATACTGTGCTTACTGTATATCCTGTTACAATTGTTCATGTGTACTTCTGTCTGAGAAATCTCAAAGGGAAATGCAGTAGCCCTATAGCTGTGATCCTCTTGGAGTAGAATGCTTCTAAAATGTAGTAGCACAACAGAGGGATCAGAAAATGGCTTGGCCTCCTTAGCAAGATTGTTGCAGCAGAATCACTGGAAGCAAGAGGAGACAAAGGGGAGCTCCATTTCTTGTAGTAACAATGTGTTAGTGCCTGGTAACCCTCAGCTTCGTTGTCGATGGTGGGAAACTTACTGAACCTTTTACCAGGTCACTCTGTCTTCTCATCTCTTTCAGCTCAATGTGCAAGACAACTACTGTGGAAATGACATCAAACCTTACTGATGTGTTATGATGAGTGTCATTACTGCTGTTTGAATAGGGGTTTGTTGCTTTCAGGGTTGGTTGGTTTAGGGTCATAGGGATGTTCCAAGTCACAGTGGAGCATATGAATAAAACATAAGGAATAAAGTCACAAAGTCAGGTCCTTGTATAGTGCGCTACAGGACAGCTGGAGGGTCTCACTCTGACCAAAGGAGCATGTTGCCCTGCTGCTAGTGTTAAATGAAATGAGCCTTTAAAAAGAATTTAGATCAGGTGATAAAGGAGACTTGATTTTGTTCAGGGTAGGAAAAATGCCCCCCTGCTGGAACTTCTAGTATGTTTAACCCTTGAAGATGAGTATAGGACATTGTTAGAAGCAAACATGCCTGTGTTGATAATGGATCCAATATCATTCTGGAAACTGGTTTACCTAATTATTTTAATGCTCTGTCTCACTCAACAGATACTTACTAGGTCATGGTTCAGCTGACTTACAAATGCGGGCTCAGGTGGTCTTGGATAGAGAAAGAATCTAATATTCACTAACTTGGAAGAATGCTCTGAGTCATCAATTCTGAATTATGCTCCCGTTTACCTTTTCTTGCTGTTGCTTTGCATTAAAGAAACAAAATTCCTTTTCCCCATCCGTCCCCAAACTCCTAGAGAAACAAGGTGGAAATGGAGTTTTGTTGTGACATGGGATGAAAGCCCAAATATTTTAGTTTTGTTTGAAGCTAAAATAAACTTCTTTACCACTATTTTAACTTGGCTACCAAAGTGGGGAAAAAAAAAAAAAGAAAGAAATGATGCAAGCCTGGTAATGACAAAACTGAGATGCATTCGTAATGCTTTAGACACTTAAATCACTAACTACTTTCTCTGCTGGATTTTATAGATAAAGCTGGTGACTTTTTGACCTCTCAGCGGCCTTGTCTCATAACGGGAGAGGGTCTTGGAAGCCAAAAGAGTGAGCAGGAAGCTCAAGCTATTCACAAAGAGAACTTGGAGAAGCTGCGGTCCATGTCTGAGGAAGAGATCCTGCAGGAGCAGGAAAGGCTTCTGGCTCAGCTGGGGATGTGCTTCCCAGGGTGAATTCTAGAGGCGNGCTGGGTATGAGCTTCCCAGGGTGAATTCTAGAGGCGTGGAAGTTTGCTGAATGTGTAGGCGTCCTGAAGCCTTAACAAATTCACAGATCAAAGGTGGGAGCTCGGGATTCCTGCTCATTGCATGTGTGGATAATCTAGCTTCCATATCATGTCAGTAGCTTATAAGTAGGAATTAAATGTAAAGGAATTAAAGAGCGCTTATTCCTCGGTGAGAGGGGGCTTAGCTTAATTCTGTCTCATCTCCCCTTTGCTGTGGGATTAGATGGTCCATGCGCTCTGTTACTTTGCACACCAAATACCTGGTTACATATACATGTATCAAGGTCCTAAAATGTAGTTCTCTGAAGCAGATAAGAAAGCAAAGCTATTCTTAGGATGGTTGTAGCAATGCTGAGGGGAGAGCGAGCCCTCCCCTTCAACATACCTAAGACTTGGGCCAGGATTGTCAGTACCCAGATAGGGGAAATGTGTGGGCATGTGGGAGACTTCAGTTCAAATCTGTACTTGGTAGAGCAGAAAAACTTACAACTACTCTTGAACATCTCAAAAAAAAAAAAAAAAAAAAGGTGTTTTTTATTATGTGGCTGTTGGGTGCAGGTGTTCTGGTCTCTGGTTTGGAGCGCTGTCCACAGTGGTGCTCTGGGAATGCCTGTCACTGATAGCTGATGACAAGATGAGGGAGAATACTGAGTATGGTATGTTTGATAAGGCTTTGTGTGATCTAGGGAACTTGAAAACTTGTTAGCATTGGTTTCAATAATTTTGTACGCTCAAGAAGAGCAGACATACAGATACAAATGGCAGGCAATGGTTTTTGAAATTCTCATAATTTCAAACTCTCTAGCATTAAATTTAGGTGCGAGTGGCATTTTTAGATGCTTAAGTCTCTGTGGGTTTAGATTAAAGGTCGTGTT